>CAUYRT010047447.1:0-42316 GCA_963574885.1 Lepilemur ruficaudatus
CTCCCACACCGGGCCAGGGTGTGCTGCCTCCCCACTGGTGAAAGCTCAGTTTACCACTCACTGTTCCCAGGAAGATGTAAAGCCAGGGGACAGCTGGGGGAGAGACATGCCTTTACCTGGGGACATCTCAGAGAACAGAATGGACCAAAGCACTTATCCTCACGCACGTTATACGCCACAGGAGAGACAGATAAAAAACACAGGCTGTTGGAAGGTGATGAGTGCTGAGGGGAAAATAGAGCGAAGTCAGAGGAACCAGGAGTGGGGTGGTATACCGGGTAGGGTGATCAGGGAAGGTCTCCCGTGAAGACGATATTTGAGCAGAGACCTGGAGTGAGCGGGCAGTGAATCAGGTAGATTCTGGGGAAGAGCATTCCACGCAGAGGAGCAGCCTGTGCACAGGTGCTGAGGCAGAGGGACAAGGAGGCCACCACATGGCGGGGGTGGGGGCGGGGAGAGAACACGGAAAGAGATGAGGCTGGTAAAGTTGGTCTCTTTCAGTATGCAAAAACCTGGGGAGAGAAGTTCAGTGGTATATTCATTCTACGTATTAGATTAAAATATTACAAATTTTTCAATAGAATGTTCTGTGACTTGGTCCAAAATTCTGGAGGACAGGGGCCTTGGTCCTTGATGAGACTCTGTATCTAAGAAACAAAGAGCATCCCAAGAATCCTCTATCCTTCTCCCTGGGGACCTAGGTATCATCTCTGTCTTCTGCTCTCTCAAGGATATCTGCAGGTCTGCGCATGGCCAGTGCATGCATGGAGCAATGATTTTTAACATTTGTAACATTTTTATGTTGCATTATGTGACTTCGTAAACGTTAACGTGGAAACCAGACTCTACCATTGGCTGAGTTGGGTTAGATTAATAAATACACGATTTTCTCACTCTTTAGAATGACTTTTCCTCTCAATGGATAGTTCTGACTTATAACTAACTGTGTGCTCTTAATCCAGTCGCTGGAGTCACCCTGAGTGTTGCTTCCTTTGTCTGGAAGGTGGGTGGGTGTAGACTAGATAATCTGTAATGTCCCTTTGGATCTGAAGAGCCTGTGTTCTACCCTCTCTAGCAAACATTCTTTTCCCAGGCATATCTCCTCTCAGAGATTAAACCAGCAGTTATCCATCCTTTTTGCCTGTGTGTAAGACATGAATAATTCATAGGTGGGCTTGCAAATTGGGAACAGGAGGACCCGTCGGCCCAGTCCCCACATTTCCCAAGGACAGATTTTGTTTTTCTTCAACCTTGGCCCCTCTCATTTTTACCAACCCCAAAGAAGTCTATATGTGTAAGCAAAAAAAAATTTTTTTTTTTGAGACAGGGTCTTGCTCTGTCTCCCAGGCTGGAGCACAGTGGCATCATCACAGCTCACTACAACCTCAAACTCCTAGGCTAAAGTGACCTTCCTGCCTCAGCCTCCCAAGTAGCTGGTACTATAGGTACATACCACCATACTGGCTAATTTTTCTATTTTTTATAGAGATGGGGTCTCACTTTTGCCCAGGCTGATCTTGAACTCCTGTCCTCAAGTGATCCTCCTACCTCAGCCTCCTAAAGAGCTGGGATTACAGGAGTGAGCCACCACACCTGACCTAATAAGCAATTTTTGATTATATATCTCACATTTATACAGTTTTAGATCCTGTAATTCAACAGCCTCATTTGACAGCTAGGGAAACTGAGGCTCAGAGAAGTCAATGACTTTCCCAAGCCTCAGAGCATGCTCCACTGGACGGGGATGAGAATCTAGTTCCCTGAATGCTGGCTGGGGCTCTTTCTCCCGCCTCCTGTCGCCTCTATTTTGCCAAATGCTCTGCAAATTATGAGATGCCTGAAAGTCCCTTTTTAAGAGACTGGAGTGCAGTGGCATGGTCATAGCTCACTGCCGCCTCGAACTGCTGGGCTCAAGTGATCCTCCTGTCTCAGCTTGAGTCACCATGTATGGCTCTGAAAATATTTTTGAGGATGATGACCGGCAACTTTGAAAGTGAGAGGCTTTTGCTTTGTTTTTTAAATATGCACTTAGAGACCCAATGTAGTCAGAAGGGCAGCCAAAGCCAATGTCCCTAGAAATACCAGATCAAAAACATGCAATAAGGCTCTGATCTGTAGCAGCCCATCTTAAACCGTACATTTTACACACCCTGAAAAATAAGGAAGAAAGATGCAAGACTCGAAATAATATTCTCAGCCTCTCATTGTTTCATTATCTGTTTCATCGCTAGATGTCCCCTGTGGTAATATTACTACATCCCCTCCAGACAAGCTGCTCCCTGCTCAACCCTTCCGGAGTGAAGATAGAGGGAAGAGAGGGCAAGAGGGAAGCTCCCTGCCAGGGAGGAGAGGGGGAGACAGGGCCAGTGCGGGGCTCCCTGGTGGGCTTGTGCGCTGGCAGAATCATCAGCTTAAGGCAGAGGAAGAGTCACCACTGAGCAGAAGGGACGGGACTGGCTGTAATTAGAATGAGAGATTAACTGTGAAAGGAACACTGTCAAAACCCAATTTCCACCACAGAAAATGAGTGTGGCCCAGAACGGATGCAGAGCATGATTAAACTGCAGGCCGGGCCTCAGCGGGGGCAGGGGAGTTTGCGCACACCCAGCCGGGAGCTGCCCTGGACGTGCCATCCATGGAGGGAGGGACTTTGCAGGTGATGCAGAGAAACAGGATGGTATATGTCTTTTGGGTTGGGTTTCTACCTTAACCATCCAAAGCCATTTTAAATGCTCACTGCCAATTTTCTAGGGTGCCTTGGGAGCCACAGCTCAGGGCACCCCCTCTACCAGCTCACACTTACCCATCAGCCGATTGACTCCACTCTTGCCCCCTAGGAACTCAGGGATTAATGGGAGGCACTACATGCTCATGCAGAAAATAAAAAATGATACAAGAGCTCTGACAGGCATGGCTGCTGGGGGGAGTTGGGGGAGCTTCCCAGGAAGGCCTCACAGACTGGTGAGTTTATCTGAAGCATAGGGGTAGGCAGAGGGCAGAGGGCAGAGGGAGTGCCAGGTGCCACGGGACAGCCTACACAAGGTCTGGTGTGGCCAGAGAGCTGGCGGGAGAAGGGACTACAAAGTTAGTCTGCAGGTCAGACCCTGGGGTCTGCAGAGTTTGACCGGATCATTTGATCAGGAAGGTGGCCCTGCGGCAGAGAGGAGGGCAGGAGAGGGAGCCGGCAGGGAGAGCTGTTGGTGGAGTGTGTGATCAGCCCTGCAAGTGGGCAGAAGCCCCAAGGCGGGGTCTGACCTGGTGTCCACAGGTGTTGGGGACCCGCTGGCTGGGGACGAAGCAGAGCAGGGCAGAGGCTGACTCTGAGTCTCCGCCAGCTTGGGCGATGGCACAGGCACCGCTGAGGGAGCCGCGGATTCTGTGTCAACTGTGTGAGCCTGAGACTGCGTGGAAACCCAGCTGGGGTGCCCGGGCTGCTGTGGAAATGGAGAAGCGGGGCTCCCTCGGGCTTGGCAGGAGATTTGGGGAGCATTGGAGGCTGGCAAGCAGTTGATGCTCTCCTGATGGGTGGAGGCAAGTCAAACCACTCAGCCCTTTTAAAGGCTGCGTGTGTTATCTAACGTCTGAGCTGCCCAACAGATCCTCACACTTGTGCAAGGTGCAATAAATTGCAACGAATAATCACACGTAGAGTATTAGCCATCTGCTTCATATGGCTGGTGGGATGTCCTTTTACTAATTTCTAAGATTTCTATTTACCTAAAATCCAAACTTTTTGGCGTAGGGAACCAAATATTGTGCAGAATATATGCCCCGCCTCTGTGGAACAGAGACAAAAGTGGACAGTTTCTAGAGTCCTTCAGGACAGAGCTAGCTTGATTGTGGGGGGCTGGTGCTTTTGGGGTGTCTCTGAGGCCTTGCAAAGACCTGTAAGCCTTCTGTATGGTCAGAGGAAGACAGAATCACATCCACGGAATTCCCAGCTGTCAGCCTCCCCATGTGTCGTCTGCGGCTGATGAAGTGATGGGTCTCCTGTAACTGGCAGATTAACTCAATCGGAGCCCTCTGTTCTCCAATCACGTTTTGTTATAGTACATGTTGTGTAGCTAAACTGAAGATGCTACCTTTTTATTGGTAAAAAAGGAAAATTTCAATACTGTTTGGAAGAAACTCAAGCCGTTGTAGGGGTGAGGGGGAATCTTGCCCTTTCCCCCAAAAAGTCTGATGCAAGATTAACTCACACTTAAGGCAGATTAATAAAAGAAAGGTTTATTTACCACGCGCATGGAGAGAATCACACAGTGATTCAATGAAGTTCATATCCCAATGAAGTTCAGATATTTTCATACACGTCTTTTGGAGGGGGGGACGAGGAGTATAGGTAATAAGGAGTTGCTAGGATGGGGAAACAGGTTGACTTGTAAATTAACCTGAGAGACAGGTATGTTTTAAATGATTTGGGCCAGGTCTGGCTGCATTCTTGATCTTCTTTCCTGCAATCTATTGTGATAACAGGGAGAGGAAAGAAAGCCAATTGCCCTCTTTGATCTTTTGACCAGGTCTGTCTGGTTTATGCAGATAGAGGGAAAGCCCCTTCCAGTGCTTTTTGATTTCAAATGGTCTTTAATTCAAAATATTTTTATAGCAAGGAGTCATATTGTGGGGTGAAATTTCCTGAGGTCCTAGACTGTGTTTCTTCAGCTGTCACAGCAACACAGCAATCATCACAGAAGACTTCTGTGACCAGAAGTAGGGGGTTTCTTCCCACCAGCAAGCACGCAATCTATCCTGCGGGGACACCAGTGGGGCGTCCTCTAATTTAATTCCAACACTATCTACCTGGAGATAGCGTAGATCCCACAGGTTGAGGCCTCTGTCCCCCAAACTGGGGACAGACACCAGTTGCAAGTCCAGGCCTCCAAAGCTTCTAACCGACTGGCTTTAAGTTGGGGTTCCCACAACCCTCTCTTTGGGTCTGATTAATTTGCTGGAGGGGCTCACAGAACTCCAGGAAACACACTTGCGGGTTTATGATAAAGGATATTACGAAGATGAGGAGACGCACAAGGTAAGGTATGGGGAAAGGAGTGTGGAGCGTCCATGCCCTCCTTGGGCCACCCAGGACCCTCCAACTATTCAGCTATCTGGAAGCTGGGTGAACCATGTCCTTTTGTTTTTTATGGAGGCTTCATTATGTAGGCATGATTGACTAAACCACTGGCCATTGCTGATCAGCTTAACCGTCAGCCTCCCCCTTTCCCTGGAGCAGGGGTGGGGTTGAAAATCCCAATCCTCCAGTCCTGCCTTGGTCTTTCTGGTGATCAGCCTCATCCTGAAGCCACCAGTCAATCATTAGCATGCAAAACCCCAGCACTTTGGAGATTCCAAGGATTTTAGGATAACAAGCATTCTGGTATGTGTTGACTGATTATAGAGGGAGAGATTACCTCATCCATGTTGGCTACCTACCCAGGAACAGAGGGCAAGACAGAGAACGGCCCAGGGAACTTGGTCTGTGGAAAGAGAGAAAGAGAGAAAGAAAAGTGGGGGTGGGGTGGGCCTGGAACTCAGGGACCTTGCGGGGAGGGAGGGCTTGGAGCATGCACTCACGCTCTTTTTGTTTGTTTGTACTATTAAAAGTAGCATTTTATTGTTTTGCTGTCAACAAAAAAGAACCCTAACTCTATAAAATAATTTAAAGAGGAGTAACCATGGCACAGAGAGCCAAGCCCAAGTAGCCTTGAGCAAGTGGTCTCCCAGTGGTTGGGTTACAGTTTGGATTTATACATTTCAGGGAGATAGGAATTACACATGAGGTTATAAATCAACATTTGGAAGGAGTACATTGGTCTGGCCGGAAAAGGCAGGACATCTTGAAGGGGAGGCTTACAGGTTATAGGTGGGTTTAAAGATTCTATGATTTGTAATTGGTTAAAGACGTGAAGCTTTGCCTAAAGGCTTGGAATGTTTTAAGATAAGGATTTTTGTTAATCAGAGACAAGCCACCTAGATTCAAATGAACTTTTAAGTACATTGATGGACAGCACTTGTGGTTTAACCTTTGTTTTACATGGCCTTAGACCTGTTAATTATTTAACATCTTATTGGTACAAAGAGTAACTCCAAAAGGGACAGATAGGGATAGGGTGTAAGTTGACGTGCCTGACCTCCGTTCTCCTCACGGCCGGCAACTCAACTTTAAGTTTTTCTTTATTTTTGTCTTTTTTTTAATGACCAAATATGAAGCATGTAAAAACAGATTTTTTTTTTTTGAGACAGTCTCACTCTGTTGCCCAGGCTAGAGTGCCGTGGTGTCAGCCTGGCTCACAGCAACCTCAAATTCCTCGGCTCAAGTGATCCTCCTGCCTCAGCCTCCCAAGTAGCTGGGACTATAGGTACTCACCACCATGCCTGGCTTATTTTTTCTATTTTTAATAGAGATGGGTCTCGCTCTTGCTCAGGCTCATCTTGTCTCGAACTCCTGAGCTCAAGTAATCCTCCCGCCTCAGCCTCCCAAGTAGCAGGGACTACAGGTGCACACCTCCACACCCAGCTAATTTTTTCTGTTTTTAGTAGAGACGGATCTTACTCTCACTCAAGCTGGTGTTGAACTCCTGACCTCAAGCAATCCTCCCACCTCAGCGTCCCAGAGTGCTAGGATTACAGGTGTGAGCCACCATGCCCAGCCTAACTTTAAGGTTTTTCTGAGGGATACCCTTGGCCAAGAGGAGATCAGTCAGCTGGGAGGGGAGTGGTAGTGTTAAGATTTTACTTTAGTTTAAATGTCCATGAATATAACACTTGACACCTACTGAATATTTATAATTATTTTTACTTTTATTTTTCGAGGCAATTTTTATTTAAAATTTTTTCCAGCTTTATTGAAATATGATTAATAAATAAAAATTGCATATATGTAGGGTACACAGCGTGATGTTCTAATATATGTACACACTGAAATGATTACCATGATCAAGCTAATTAAAGTATCCATCACTTCACATGGCTACTGTGCGCGCTGGAGAACACCTGAGCATGGTAACTGTAGTTAATAATGATGCATTTGTATAGTTGAAATTTGCTAAGAGAATACATCACAGGTATTCTTACGTTCTTCTTGTGTGTTCTTCTTTTGCTCAGGACAGTCCTGAAGGAGATTTGAACACCAGGGAAAATGTGGCCACACTATGCCTAACATTAGATTTGCTATTTTTTTAAAATTTTTTTTCTATAAAGATTTATACCTCATACTCCCTAGAAGCAAAAAGAATCTTTTCCCTTGAAAACTTTATTTACCTACCTATTATCTTTCATTCTTATCATTGTCTACCTGAGATCCCCAACCCCTGGGCGCCGGCCTGGTACGGGTCCTGTTAGGAATCAGACCTCACATCAAACCCTGGGCTTCGCTTCCCGCACCCCCACCCTGCGCCCCTCCGTGGAAAAACTGTCTTCCTGGAAACCAGTCCCTGGTGCCAAAGAGGCTGGGGGCCGCTGGCCACTGTTGCAATAATGAATGTGTGTCTTTGTTCTTTTTATTCATCCACGCTTTTCCATGTGTTGACAGAGTCCGTGTATTTATTATTTTAATGGCTCTATATTCTTTCAAGTGAATGTATTATGACAATAGCCCAGAGGTTGGCCATTTGGATTGTTAATATTTTTTTGCCATCATGAAAAGCATAACGTGAAACAAATTAAAAGTTGGACTTGTTCCCTTTTTGAGGCAGTAGTAACTCTATTCTTTTAAAAGCTATTTTAATATGCTTTGTTTTTTATTACCAAATAGAGCATGTCTTTACTGTAGAAGTTTTAGAAAATATGAGCTACTTGGCGTGTTTACTTATGACTTACCTGGGGCATAATTACAGACTCATCTTGTATTTTCCAGGTAATTGTTTGAGACTTTGTTAGCAGCAGTTGAGGTTTCCTTTCCCCTCGCTTGTTTAATAATCTCGGGGGTCCGGAAGGTGGGTCGTTACTCCAAGTGAAGACGCAGAGGATGCTGGAGTGTCTCAGGGCCTGGCTCATCTGCTGTCTTTGCTCTCTCACCAGCTACAGTGTCATTGTAGAAAATTGGTTTGGAGCTTAGTGCACCAAATTCCCACACAAGTCATGGTGACACGATTGGCCGTCCAAGCTACTACGGTTTTTTTGGGTTTTTTTGTTTTTAAAGCTTACACTCATAAACTTAGCCATTGCTTCCAAAAGAGGGTGCTAAGTCTGGAAGGGAGCCCTGCCTGAGCCATGCCCCAGGTGTCAGCCAAACCACGTGGAACTATTGGATCCATTTGCTGAGCCCAAGTCCGGACTTCTCCCCCAGCAAATTGGAACAATCCCAATTCATTTGGAATGTTCTGGTAATGTTTATCTTTCGAAAGGAATCTCAGTTTTGAGATCAGCCTGAGCAACAGCGAGACACCCCCCCTGGCAAAAAAATAGAAAAATTAACTGAGTGTGGTGGTGTTCACCTGTAGTCCCAGCTACTTGGGGGGCTGAGGCAGGAGGAGGATCACTTGAGCCCAGGAGTTTGAGGTTGCTATGATCACACCACTGCACTCTAGCCTGGGCGACAAAGTGAGACTCTGTCTCAAAAAAAATTTAAAAAAAGGAGCCCCAGTAACCCCTATGCAGATTTTCCTTTTCTCCCACCCCACATCTCAGAGCTTCTTACACCCTTAAATTTGCCCTAAACCTCACCACTTCCCAGTTACTCAGCTAGAGCTGGATAAATTGGGAGCCCATTCTAACCCATGAGACATGGAAAGAAAGTTTTCTGTGGAGATTTCTGGGGAAGTTTTTCTTTCTTGATAAAAAGAGACAGGACATACAATCTTTCTTTCTTTCCCCATCTTCCTACTTTAAACATAGACATGAAGTCTGGAGCTGCAGTAGCCACTTTGTGACTGCGTGGTCATAGGCATGAGACCACAGAGAGAGTTTCAGAGAGCCATTGAACTGTATCAATAACAACATATATTCCAACTCCTTGTTATGCTTAAGACACTCCAAGTTGGGTCTTCTGTTAATTGCAGCTGAACTCATTTCTAACTGATATTTTTATTATTACAAGCAAGGTTGCAATAAACAACTTATGGTAAAATATTTTCACATATTCTTAATTTTTTTTTTTTTTTGAAACAGAGTCTCACTCTCTTGCCCAGGCTAGAGTGAGTGCCATGGCACCAGCCTAGCTCACAGCAACCTTAAACTCCTGGGCTCAAGCGATCCTTCTGCCTCCGCCTCCCAAGTAGCTGGGACCACAGGCATATGCCACCATGCCCGGCTAATTTTTTCTATATATTTTTAGTTGGCCAATTAATTTCTTTCCATTTGTAGTAGAGACGGGGTCTCACTGTTGCTCAGGCTGGTCTCGAACTCCTGACCTTGAGTGATCCGCCTGCCTCGGCATCCCAGAGTGCTAGGATTACAGGCGTGAGCTACCGCACCCGGCCTCTTAATTTTTTTATAGGATAAGTTCACATAAGAGAAATTGGAGGATGTTATGGGCTGAATTGTGTCCCTGCCATATTTACATGTTGAAGTCCTAACCCCAGCACTCCAGAATGTAACCATATTTGGAGATAAATTCTTTAAAGAGGTAACAAAGTTAAAATGGGATGTTTATTGTAGCCTTAATCCAATATGGCTGGTGTCCTTTTAAAAACAGGAAGTGTAGACAAACGTGCACATAACAGAGGAAAGATCATGTGAAGACACAGCGAGAGGGTGGCCGTCTACAAGCCAGGGAAAGGCCGCAGTAGAAAGTAGCCCTGCCCATACCTTGACCTCAGACTTCCAGCCTCCAGAAGTCTGTGAGAAAGCAAATGTCTGTTGTTTAAGCCACCCAGCCTGCAGTACCTTTTTTTTATTGGCAGCCCTAGCAAACTAAAACAGGGGACCAAAAATATTTTTCTTATCTGTAAAACAAGAATAATCACGTTATAAAGCCGTTAGGTAGATTAAGTGAAATGATGCATGCAGAACACTCAGATTGGTGTCTAATGTGCAGTAAGCATTTAGTAAATGATGGCTATTATTATCAGGAAGCTTGACAGCAGAATTTCCGGATAGACTTCTCCTGTAAACTGCAGGGAATTAACTGAAGACCTTACTGGTCTCTAAGACAACCGTTGAGCTCCAGGTCTCTGTAATGTTATTTAGCGGAGACAGTGCTGTGTGATCATCAAACCGTTTTCCTTCCCTGTGGACACACAGTCTCTCCGCCTTGCAGCTTGGTGGTGCCACAGGAGTAGTTCTCCCCATTGGAATGAGAGCGGAAGTGAAATGTCATTTCCAGTCTGTGGCTGTTTAGATCGGGTGTCTTCTCTGCTTTCTGTCTTTCCTGGTCACAGGACTAGAAGGAACGAACTCCAAGGTGGTGAGATCACAGAAAGGAAGGAGACCCTGCGTTACCTTTTGGAGGAATGCACGCAGAGCCGCCTGACCTGCAGGGGCAAGAAATAACCCATGGTTGAATTAAGCCATTGAGATTTCAGGACTTATCCCTAGGGCAGTTACCTTTGCTTACTGACTAATACAATCAGATGTTCTCTTTTATTAACACATGACAACAACACTATTACTAATAAATGAGGTATTCAAGGTGAGGGGAGGGTGCAAATTAATGGCTAGATTTCAATCACTTAGCTGGAAATTGATATGGTTTGAGACCAAATAAGAAGAGGCCATGCGATTGTTGTTATTAATATTGTCAGGTGTAGAACACTTGATTTCCTTGAGCTTCTCTTCTTTAGGGCAAAGAGCTAGCTTATAATCACCTGTGCAGGACGGACAGGCAGATTCCGTAGTTACCTTTGCATATTAGTCCCGTCTAAGGCCTAGTCCTGGGATGTCAGGTCTGCTTATTGGTGCTGGTACTACTCACGTCTGTGAATGGAGTTACCACGTGCTCGGTACCGCACTGAGGTCACAGGGAGAGCTGAAGGCTCATCTGTTTACTCAGAACCAAGCAGTCTCAGGGCAGGGAAGAGCTGATGACCCGGGACCGGGTCTGACCTCTCTCTACTCGAGTTCTCCTTGGAGTCTTCCTGTGACAATGATGATCCTTCTTGAAGATGAAAAACCAAACATGGGGTGTTATATTCATACAATAAAATATTATTCAGCCTTAGAAAAGGACGAATATTGACACATGTTACAATGTAGATGAGCCCTGGAGACTTTCTACTAAGTGACATAAGCTGGTCACAAGAAGGTGACTACTGGATGATTCCACTTCTATGAGTCTCCTAGAACAGTCACATTCATAAAGACAAAGACCAGAATGGTGGTCGCCAGGGGCTGGGGGAGGGGGAATGGGGAGTTAGTGTCTATGGGGAACAGGGTTCCGGTGGTGGTGGTGGCACAACAATGCGAATGTGCTAATGCCACAGAACTGCACACTGAATAACGGTTAAAATGTAAATTTTATGTTAAGGACATTTTACCGCAATAAAAACATTTTTTAAAGCCTAAAACATTTGCACGGCCTCTTTGGCATGGAGGCAGGCGACCTGGAGGGTTAGAGGAACATGGTAAGTGACACAGAGAAATGTGACCATCCTGCCATCGAGTGCTTTGCAGTGGGGGAGGGACGCATTCGACAACAATAACTGGAAAAATGCAAAACCGGAAGGAGAGAAAGAGGAAAGCAGTATGAGAATGTAAGAGGGAGCCGTCAGGGTGTCTGAGGGCTCCGGGCAGGGGTGGAGGAAGGAGAGCCAGTCGTCCTGGGCGCCGTGGTCTGGTGGGACCTTCAATTTTGAAAGGCGGTTGCTGGGACTGAGGCAGAGCTGGTGTGCTGGGGCCCGCGCAGAGTGCCTGCTGGGGGGTCCTGGGGGACCTCGGGGACCAGCCGGGCAGAGGCAAGGGTTCTTCTCAGAGTGGCGGGAACTGGGGCAGAAGCCAGATGGGTGCTGTAGGTGGTGGGAGTCCTTAGACTTTCCTTTTTTCATTCAAATAAACTTTATAAATTTAAGAATAGTTTTAGGTTCACCAAGAAGTTGCAAAGATAATACAGAGAGTGCCCATATACCTGTTACCCAGTTTCCCCAAACGTTAAGATCTTACATGACAGCGGTACATCTGTCACAGCTAATGGGCTGATACTGATACATTATTAACGCTCAGACTGCATCAATATTTCATTAGTTTTCCCCTAATGTCCTTTTTCTCTTCCAGGATTCCATGCAGAATACCCACCTGAATTGTACTCACCCATGTACTGTACACTGAGCCTCTCCTTAGTATCATCATCAATATGCTAGCACGGCACATCTGTCATAATGAATGAACCAGCATTTACACATTATCATTAACTATAGTCCGTGCTGAGTTCAGGTTTCCTTCATTTGTACCTCATGTCCCAACCAGGACCCCACATTTCATTTAGTTGTCACGTTTCCTTTGGCTCCTCTTGGTGTGACAGTGTCTCAGACTTTCCTTGATTTCGATGGCCCAGACGATTTTGAGGAGGGCTGTCAGGTGTTGTGTAGCTTGGTCCTTCATTTGGATTAGTCTGATATTTTTCTCAAGGGTAGGCTGGGGTCATGGGTTTTCAAGGAAGACAGCGAGGCGGAGCGCCCTCTCTCCGCACGGTAGGGTACGTTCAATAGAGTTGCCTTATCTCTGTTTCTATTGTCCTTGATCTCCTGGCCGGGGACTGTTTGTCAGGGTTCTGCCCCGTACTCTTTCGAAGTGAGCATCAGATGGTTTCGAGTGAGGAGAGTGACCTGATGAAAGTGTTATTTTGGAATGAAAAGCCTGCCCGTGGCTGATGTGCTGGGCGGGAACATCTCAACCCGGAACAGCCCTCACGCTGGTCTAGATGCTTCGCATAATCACTGTGTCTAAGCCTCACGCTGTCGCCCCCTTGACCAATGAGGAAATGGAGGCGCTAGGAGGTTAAAGCATTCATTAAAGGTCAGACAACCAGCCAGTGATCACCCAGGTTCTGAGCCTGAGGAGTGTGGCTCCCAAGTCTGTGTTGTCACCATGTCCTCCTGGTGACGAATTATCAATAGCAGAAGGAATTCCAACTGTGGTTGAGCATCGGGATCTAAATTTGAAGTCCCGTTTCCCAGTCCCACCCCCAGAGATTCTGCTTCAGCAGGTGTGCGGCAAGGCAAGGCCTTCGGCAGCTGAGCAAGTCCCTGGGGAGAGTCACGGGGCCCAGTCTGTGTGTCTGCCTAATGCAAGAACGGAGGCCGGGAGACCATTCAGCAATTGCTAGTGACTGTGTGGCCATGAGGCCACCGAGGCCTGGCCCAGAGTGTCAGCGTGACAGGAGAGGATGAACGGAGGGGCACTGCGTGGGCTTGGTCGCTGACAGCGTGTGGGGATGGGCGAGAAGCAGATGGCGCTTGGGTACGACAGTACGCGGGACAGAAATGCAGAATTGTGACGGGCCAGGGCCTAGGGGGAGATGAGGAGTGAAGCTTCCAGCTGGATGCTGAAGCGACCTGGGGGGAGAGTTGGGAGGAAATAGCAGAACAGTGGATGAGCCATGCAGGGGCTCGCAGAGGCACCAAAGATGTCCCAAGTAGGTGCGTTTTCTGTGTGACAGCAGGAGGCTAAGGGGCGGGGCATTGGAAAATACCCTCATTTATCTAGACAAGGGAGGAGGAAAAAGGGTGGTGCAGGAATCCGGGTCTCAGTTCACCTCTCCCTCAAAACAACACGCTGAATCCAACTCCTCCCCCATTTACCGCATAGGTGGAGCCATTGTTGGTGGGGGGAAGGCAAATGGCAGCAGCAGGCTTGGAAAGTGTTCATAGGAACGGGGAAAATTTCTCTGAGTCCCACGAATGGTATCCCATCACCAGGGTGACCTGCAGTGCCCTCCGGGAGGCTGCGTGTGGCTCCCCCCATCTCGGGTCACTAACTCAGAGAAGCCGCACAGGTAGCTGTGCAGAAGGTGGGCTGGACAAGGGGCGTCTGAAGCCACTTCTCTACCCTGGGTTTGGGGGTGGGCCCAGCAGCAGCACTGGGGGCCTCACGATCCAGGGTTCCAAGTGGCTCCGCTCTGGAGCCGTCTCCTGCCCTGGCACGCAGCCTGCACCTGCCGGGCCAAGCCCGTGTCAGGACTTGTCTGGGCACCGCCTCCTCACTGCCCTGCAATAACCTTTCCCCTGTTCCCAGGGCCCACCCTGCCCTGCTGGGGAGGGAGGCGCCTCCTCCAGCCCGTGGTTAAAAGAAGCCAGCTTGGGTTGAGCCAGGCTGTCCTTGCTTCTGGAAAATTCTGTCATTAAAGAAGAGAATGAAAACCCAACCCATAAATTTCATGTTTTGTTGTGACCGATTTAGGTCAGTTGTAGAACTATTAAGAGTTCAACAACTATTAAGCAGTAAAGGGATTCCAGAAAAAGCTCAAATAGGTTGTCAGTTGATTTCCCCTAATATTCAGGTTCCAAGCTGTTAGTATCAGTGCCTTTTTTAAAAATCATTTTTAAATTATCATATATCTCAAGAATACAGAAAATTAGAGCATTATAAAGAATATCACTCTTCACAATAAGCAGCTTAATATAAACTTCTCATTTTGACATGTTTGATTCAGATGTTTAAGAAAGAAAATATTGCAGGTACCTTCTGTGCCCTACACACCTCTGCATTCTTGCCCAAAGCCAACCAGTATTCTCAATTCTATTACATCATTTCTGGGATAATGCAGAAACTTTTAAAATTACTATTTTCCTGTATTAATGTCCTGTCACAAGTGTTAACAAGGCCAATACAGCAAACTACTTTCTTTCCTTCCTTTCTTCCTTCCTCCCTCCCTTTCTTCCTTCTTTCTTTTTATAGTGAGAACATTTAAGATCTACTGTCTTAGCAATTTCAAGTGTACAATACAGTATTATCAACCATAGTCACCATACTGTCCATTTGAATCCCAGACCTTATTTGTTTTATAATTAATATCGTCACAGTGATTTGGTTTTGTATACATTTGAAGCCATTAGACTTGAAGGTACAGAGTAGCAGAAAATTGGTTCCTGAGGTCAAACAAGCATTTTCTGAGAGTTTGCCCTGAAGCAGAGACAAGTATATCTTGCCTATTTAACCCGTAAACATCTGTTCAGTGCCTGCTGTGTGCTGGGCACACAATGGTAACAAGAACAGATCTAATCCTGGATCTCTTAGTATTTTGCACCCAGAGGGAAAGGTGGCCGTTATTCAAATAATCACATAAATAAATGTATGTAATTACATCCCATCACAGATTGAGCCAAGTACTCTGAATGAATGCAAGGGACACAGTTCTATGCAAAGACCCTAGCTTAGACTAGTGGTACCTTGAGTGGCACCCAGGATACCCAGGAGAAAACAGAAAACTAAACAATAGGACACTTTTAAAATTAGTGGCGTTCCATATTGCAAATGTAGTTACCATTTAAATATGAGCATAATTAAGATTCCTGTCACTTCTCTATCCCCAGCACATTGCATAGGTCCTTACACACTGGATGGAAATAAACACTATTTAAGCAACTCACAAACTGAAACCCACTATTCTCTAAGCACAAAGTCATCTGCATAGGGCCCTGCCAGTTGAAGTCACCCCCACCTATTTCTGAACTGGGGGCCAGTGACACGTGCTCTGTGACAGCCAGGCAGGAACGGAAGCAGAGGCAAAGTCAGTGACAGCTGGAGCACTGACTGCTACCCAGGCAAAAGGTTGGGACAACGTCCCAACGTCCTCCCTCCAGGTTTTCAGGAAGAGTGTAGGCAGCTGGGGAAGTCACAGGTTACTTTTCACCCACTGCTAAAGGCAGCCGCACAGTCTTTGCTTTAATCCACTTACAGTAGGTAGCAGAGACTAAGACAGGGATGTACACTAAGTTTAACCAATGCACTAAGTTTAACAAAGGAGAAGTCGAGGTGATGTGCAGACAACAAAATAACAGGTATACAACTTGCTTTCCAACTTCTCAGAAAGTTGGGGAGGCAGAAAATCTCTTTACAGTAGTAAACAGACTCTATGGACTTGGGCCAGGATTGGACGGTTGTTCAAATAGTTTTTCTTACTTTAGAGCATCCTCTCCTAATAGATGCTCAGTACCGTCGGTGGCCACAGTGGGTAGTTTGCAGTGACTTGCCGGCATTCCCCTTTCCTTGGGTGAGTGTGTTGGACCCCAGAGCCCCCCAGGCCTGCTGAGATCTGACGGGCTGGGGGTGGTGATCTGGCGCTCACAGACCACACAGGGGTGTGCCCAGTAGACTTCCAGAGCAGGGTCTATTCAGGGCTTGTGGACCATCTTGGAGACTTGGGATTTCCTTGTAGCACATGAAGTTGCTCTTTCTCCTTTCTCTTGTTCAAAGGCCCTTCAGATTCACTGTAATCAAAGTCTTCACAAGTGGAGAATGTTAAGCTGCTGAATCGGGCGCATTTCTCAGGTTTCTGGGCGGGGCCTCCGGCTAGGCGGGGTTCAGCCTGGGCCTCTCCCACGTTAGGCAACTCCAGCAGAAGTTGACACTGGATCACACAGACGCCCAAACCTTTCCTGAAGGCTGGAGGGGAGTGGGAGCATAGCCAGAGAGAAGACTATCATTTCTTTGAACACTTCTTCAAGTTTCACCTTTCAAATCCACGCCGATTCTGACATTGCCCCAAAGTCTACCTGTGTGTCATAAGCCACTGGCACAGCCGGGTATTTTATCTGTGGCTGGAGCACCGCCATGTAATTTCTTCACCACGTAGAGGCTATAAACGCCTTGGAAAGACTTCTTTTGTTATGAGAAATAGACCAGGAGGGGTCTTCTGGTGACAAAAAAGTGAAGCTAGTACATGCTCATTGTTCGCAGAGGCCCTGGGCGGGTCAGTTGCTGGTACCAGCTGAACTGCACGCCTGCAGAGTAAGAAGAAACATTTTGTTTTCCTCCCCAAATGTGGGCTGAGCCCGAGCAGGAAATTTTTGTTGTTCTTGGGAAATGTCTGTGTGTGTGTCTTCCAGTCCAGCCTCGCTCACAGGAGGCCTGCAGCCAATGCCGGGACCTGGGACCAGGTCTTTTCCTAGCCTCACCCCGCAGGCAGACGGCAACAAGAGCCAGTCCCGATGCAGCAAGGTGCAGCCTGGATTCATTCTCTCTCTCTTTTCTTTAATTGTGATAAAATATACGTACCATAAAAGTCACCATTTTAATCCATTTTTAAGTGTGTGGTTCTGGAGCATTAAGTACATTCACACTGTTGTACAACCTGCACGGTGATCCATCTCTGGAGCTTGCCATCCTCCCAGCTGAAACTTTCTCTGCACCTGCTAACCACTGACTTCCCGTCCTCTGTCCCCCAGTCTCCCGACAACCACCGTCCTACTTTCTGTCTCTAAGCGTCTGACTGCTCTCGGGACCTCATGGAAGTGGAATCAGATGGCATTTGTCCTCCCCGACTGATTCTTGATGGCACCCGGGACTGACGGGGCTGGACTTGGTGACACGCATCACTAATTGCTCTACTGACTAGTGCTGCCGGCAGCCACCTGGCCCTGAGACCGGAGCTGATGTTTTCCTCCGAGCAATCAGGTGTTTCCACTGTGGGTCATTCTGAAAAGAGTTTACTCCCAGAGTAGGAAAAGAAGGGGACTGAGACTGGGGGAAGCAGGACTGTCTTCCCCGGGGTTCATTTGGGCTTCGTTCCAAGGTACGGAGCCACCCGGGATGCTCCCTGGTGGGGATTAGATGGTGCTGGTACCTCCACCCCTGGACGGAAGCCACTGTTGGCAGTCCACGATGGCGAGGACACCTACACTGTCCTGGTCCGCACCCTCTGCGCAGTCCTTTGTTGTCCCCAGTCCTAGCGACACCTGGTTTACAGTCAGCACTGTGTCTCACTCGAGCTGTGGAACTGAGAGAGGAATGTCTTTCATGGGAGGCGACCCTGAGCAGCCGGATGGCTGCGCCCTGCAGGCCAGGACTGCCATGAAGATGCATAGCTCAGTGCGCCATCGTGGCGTTGACACAGAGGACAGCAATAACAAGGTGTGATGTCCCAGAGCACTGCAGGCTGTGCTCACAGAGACTCTTAGAAATTCCAGCAAACAGCCTGGTCGGAGCACATGACATCCTAATTTCCATCTTAAAAGAGAATTGTAATGTACTCCCCCCTTTTTAAAAAAATTTAATAGATTTAGGGGGTACAAGTTGAATCCTGTTACATGCATATGATGCTTAGTGGTATAATTTACTTTTTAGACACAGGATTGTGTCTAAGGAGACCAGAGACACTGAATTAAACATGTTTGACTTAATATGCTAACCTTGGAAATTCCTTTCCATGAGCTAAAGTGATGCTCAAGGAAGACATGCCACATGAGGCCCCTCCGCTCACCCCACCCCTCGTGCCCCAGTGCAGACTCAGAACCCTGGGCTAATTACAAAGTTAAAGTAAAATTGTGCTCCAAATTAGAAAGTTGCATTTTAAATTGTGCAATATTTTCCATTTTTATGTAGCTTACATCACAGCAGATGTCTTGGGGGCCCTATTCAACTCCGTGCCTCAGCAACCCCGAGTAGTAAGTCAGGAGCCTCATGGAAGGCGATACAGGGGTTTGAGCAAGTATGAATATTAAAATCATATAATAGAAAATAAAACCATGAAAACTGGATTTTAGCATCTATAACATCTGGTGGATTTGAAGGTAAAGTGCTCACAGAGAATTCATAGCTTTAAGACTCTTCACGGAATACTTATACAGAGATTTCCAATCGCAAGCTGCAAAATCATAAAGTTAATACTTAATAATAGCCTTATTCCTATTAGCTTTTGTTATCCCAGCCACGTTCCCGGGTATCACCCCCTTTCTCCCCTTATACTATCCTGTAGAAGAGGTTGATGTAAATTATTATCCCTCCTTTATGAGTGGAGACATTAAAGTACAAAGAGATTAAATGACATGCCCAAACCTCTAAAATTAACACGTAGCAAAGGCAAGCTGAGAGCCTGTGTCTCCCGTTTTCCCCCAAGGTTACGCTGCTTCTATTGGCAGCTCTGGGCACCAAAGCTCTGCAGGTTTGAACGTCCTTGCCAACCTCATAAACAGCCATGAGACTTGATAAAAACCTGCTGGTTTGCACATAAGCCTGTTCCCATCTCAAATCAATGCATCTTTAGAGCGCTGTCCCAGGCCACTCCTTTGCAGAAGCTTCCTTAACCATGTCAGCCCGAGCTGATCTCTCCCCGTGGTAAACTTCACCATACCTGGCTCAGCTCCACACCACGGAGCCCTGAAGTGTGTACTTTCTGGAATGATCTGCTCATTTCTTGCCAATTGTAGGGTGAGCTTTCTGGGAGGCAGGCATCCGGCTGCATCCCATAATTCTTCTTTGGTGTTCTTCACAGCTTCTAAAAGCAAATTGGGCCAGCACAGGTGCGTAATAGAACTTGATGCGTGACGTGTTGGACGCAGTAGTTCGTGAGAGCCAGGCAAGATCCACCGTCTTTGAAGGCCGTGCTGCGTGTTCCAATCCCCCTCTGTCCTCACACTTCGTGTCACTTTCCACACAGTAGTTATTGCTACTGCTGTGCTATTTATTTGTTTGTTTACATGTTTATGGCCGTTTCTCCCACTAGGGTGTCAACTGTAGGAAAGCAGAGCCTAGGACACATAGTAGTGCTCAGTAAGTGTTTGTTGAGGGAATGAATGAAGGTCTAATCAGGAAGACACTTGGTGTGGTCACCAGCCCGTGTACATCAGAATCACATAAGATGCTTGTTTAAAACGCAGCTTTTTGGGTCTCATTTCAAAACCAGCAATGAGAATCTCTGCAGGTGGGACCCAGGACATGGCCATGGTGACTTTGAGGCACGTTAATGTAGAGAAGTAAGTGGTGCTAAGTTTACAGATAAGAAGAAGGAGACTTGGAGATACAAAGGGACTTTCTCAAGATCACCAGACAGGTTAGAGCCAAATTGTTATCAGAACCCAGATTTCAAATTATCTGTCCAGAGCTCTGTTACACCAAGCTGCCTAATCTATGTAATCTGTAACATTTTCAGAAGGATTCAGCCTATAGTTTATATGAGGTCATTTGATTTTCAGAACAACTCAGCGTTGTAAGATACTATCATTATCTACAGCTTAAAGACCAGAACCGAGGACAGCAAATGGCAATGTGATGCGACCACCCAGCCTCCTGATGGGGTGCCGCTCCCGCCCAGCTCTTGCAAATACAAACCCCTTGCTCTGGTGATAGCACTGCCCTTTCTTTCAGTGGTGGAGTTTGCTTTTTAAGATTAAAAACAACTGAAAAATAGCTTGAGTATATAAGCTATATATAATGTTCAAATTCTATATACACAAAGGAATATATGTTTTCAGTTGGGTGCATCTTAAGTGTGCATAACTATACAAGAAAATTAAAAAGATTTAGACTCCAGGACATTCTTCTCCAGTTACCTACCAGTTATTCCAAGGGAATCCCTCCCTTAATTTGGACAAGGGATCAGAATACAAAAGGCAGGGCCTCTTTGCAGCAGGAAGTGCATGTTACTTAAGCTCAGAGGGGAGGAGAGTGGGTGCATGCCCGGGGCAAGTTTGGGCTCCCGGGAAATGGGGGCTAGAGCGGGTTATTGGTGAACCCCTCCGATGGCTCATCTTCTTGCCCTCCTCCTTCCACACACATGTTGTCCATTTGTGGTTTGAACATCTGTGGAAAGCCTTTTCTGGGTGTATTCAAAGAGGAAGCCAGAGAGCATGCTCCAAACCCACGCCCTGGGGCAGCCTTTCCCTCTGGGGCTGTTTCTAGGCAGGGCAGCTCACTGGTCTTCCCGTGTGAGGGCCATGGAAAGAAGGATTTTCCATGTGACTCGCTAGTCTGTAGACATGAGCCACCCCTGTGCCTCTGGAAACAAGAATCAGGAGAAAGGAGTCCATTGGTGCCGGTGACTCGATTCCTGGGCACACAGGTGGGTTCTCAGCCTCCCCTAGAAGGATGTGGAGCCCCCTCAGGACCAGTCCTGATGTAGAGAGGAGAGATGCTTTCCCTAAGTGCCTACTTGGGCTTCCAAAAAGTAGCCCGTTCTCCAGAAGAGAAAGCTCTCCCCAACCTTGGGCATTGTTTTGGGCTGAACTGTGTTGTCCCCAGATCTATATATTGAAGTTCTAACCCCCAGTACCTCAGATTGTGGTTGTATTTGGGGACAGGGCCTCTTAAGAGGTGATTAAGTTGAAATGAGGCCATTAGGGTGGGCCCTAAACCAATGTGACTGGTGTCCTTGACATTTGAATTTTTAACATTTGTGTTTCTCACTGTTTAAGAAGAACGCCAAAGTTTTATAAATGTAGTGACTTGGCTGACAAATTTGAACTGGGGGCATTATGAGATCGATGTATGGGAATGAGTCACATAACCCACTGGTGAGGTTAAACTACCACCCAGCGCCCACCTCTCAGCGTAACTCTGTCTGGGTCCCTCTGAATGTATCTTAAGGGAAAACACACTTTACCAACAGATAATTTTCTTCCAGATATCAACATTCTGGTCTCAGGCAAAAGAATTCATATTCTTTCTGTTAATATAGCTTTGACTCTACTACTTACAAAATAAAACTGCTGGCATTATGGTGCCAAAGAAGCAGTTGCCTCCTGCCTTGGATTAATTTCACGACAAATGGTTCCAGCATTGGCCAAGAATGCCTGTGCCCGAGCCACCCAGTTTGGGTGGATGCTGAGGACGGCTGCAGCTCATTCCAGCAGACCTGGAAGACTTAATATTTCTTATATTTGGGAGGCTCTTGACTGCCAAATGTAACTGGCCCCAGAGCAAAGGAAACTAAGGAGGTGGAAGTTAAGGGCCCTGGTCTAAGTCTAAGGGAAGGTACCCTTGAGCATTCTGCATTGCCCAGCCCAGATTACCAAGATGGAAAAGCAGAAGTGGTTTGGAGGGAGCTGTCGGTGAGCAGAGGAAAGGAATAACTTAACACTGGGGAGAACTGTAAGGAAAAACCTCCACATCTCTAACAAATATGCAAGCGTGATAAGCGACATAGCATTAGGTAGGGATGAGGGTTTGCAGGTGGCAGGGCAGGCAATAAGGAGATGTGGTCGAGGGCCGAGGGTCGGGAGCAATCCCAACAGGGGAAAGAAACCACAACAGCAGGCACTTGGGGTTAGGGACTTTTCCTGACTGGGAGCATGCACAGCAGTAAGGAGCCTATGGCCACAGATAACCTTTCCCTCCTTAACATATATTAACATGGTAAAAATCACACACAGCCCCTGCCAGCGTCGTTACAGTTCTGGAGCCGACCATGCAAGGACAGAAAGTGGGAGGGTATCAGTTCTAAGAATTCTCCACCCCTTTCTCAGAAAATCATGAATATTCCACCCCGAGCTTAACATAGAATTAGGGAACCAACATAAAAAGGGAAAATCTTGTTAAACTCAGCATCTTCTCCACTCTTGGAGACAGACCCATTCCTCTTTCCAGAACATACTCTCACTTTACTTTCACTGTGTAAAGCTTCCTGTTTCCTGTCATCGAGCTGCTTGTGTGGAACTGCTCTGTGTCTGCCATCACTCTGCCCCAGCGGCCCCGCGTGTGATTCTTCCAAGCAAGGAGCCAAAGAACCAGGACAGCTCTGCCCAAAGCCAAACCTGATGCTTCAGACTTTATTATACTTACTGTCTTGGATTTGGTCCTCAGGTGCAAAGAAAGTTTCATTGATTCAAGTTCAGAAGGCTTTTCTTTACAGTTTTTAAAGTTTTTAATAGGATTCAGTTTACATTCCAACGTAAGCAGAATTTTTTTTTTTTCTTTTTTTGCATCAGGGCTCTGTATTACTTTATTTCTGTGTTATTTCTTTTCATCAGCACTAACTTTAGTAGCATGGCTGTAGGCAGAGCCTATAACCTGTCTGGATCTCCGCTGTCTCATCTATGCAACAGAGGCAACAGGAGAGGGTGTAATGGGAAGGCCAAGGATGAGAAGTTCTCACGTCAACTCTGCCCTTAGTTTAGCTGTGTGATTTGGGGTTGTGAATGCTTTTAGGGCAAAGCAAATTGTCTTTGAGTTCTTCCTGGGAATAGACTTCCAGCATGTCATGACCATACTCTGGGTCTTCATTTCTTGTTTGTGCTATCAGGGGGCAGAAGTAGATAAGTTTGAAATTTTCCTCAGCTGTTTCATCACCTCATGCACAATTTTCCATTACACTTGCCCTAGACAAGCACGGCTTCCGTGAACACACACACGCAGACCAGCACACAGGCACGCATTCACACCCTCACTGCCCACAGCACCAGGGAAAGCAGGCAGGTCTCTGGAGAAGCAGCGTCCCATGTCCCACTTGGTGAGCTTTCAGCCCCACGCTACCTGCTGGCATCCTGATAGTGTTAGGTGGTGCATTCGAGACACAGCTCTGACCTTGCCTGGTAGCAAACTGGCCTGGGGGAGGCCAGGGCGGGGGGCAGGGGCTTCACATGGTTGCTGGGTCACATACTGTTGAAAATACACGGCGCCTTCCAGGTAAGGACAGCAGGTTGCACATACCCCTAATAGCCCTCTCTTCTGAAATCTTTCTAGAACTACAGTAAGGGAGATTTTTAGTGGCATGGGGGAACAGGGGGAGTGAAAGAGGAGAAAATGGCAACAAACTTTTGGAATCTAGAAAGCAAACAAATGAGTGCTAACTGACTTAGCAGACATAAGAAAGCGTCAGCAGCAAGGAAAGCTGATTTGTAGCACAGATGCCCTAAGGGGCCGTGAATGGGTGGCACCAAGTACCTCTGGAAACGAAGGTCCAGGGAGGAGGGGTTGTTGAAAGCTTTTAAGATGCAATTTGATCCTCAGATCCCCTTGCCTAGTGTGCGCAATCAGGAAATTGCACCTCTCCCACACTCACAGAATATTAGAAGATTATTCTCTGTAGAAGGGAAAATAGAAGGTCTCTGGATTGGAGGACAGAAGGCATATATGGAGGTGGGTGCTAGCCTGGAAATAGGGAGAGTAAATAAGTCCATTCTTACTGGATTCTGAGACTAACCCGCCACACCTGCCCCCCCACAGTCTTCTCCACCCTCCTCAGCTCCCTGAACACTGGCAGCCCAGCCAGGCCATTGTCCTCCAGGTAGGAGACCAGAAAGGTCCTCTGGGAATCTGACGAGCCCAAGAAGATTCTTAAAGATACCGATTATGAGTTTCCTCTTGAAACAGCTCATCCAGATCACCCTAAGGTGAAGCTCACTGTTGACAAACCCCAGCCACATGTTCAGAGTTTCCTTTCACTCGTGTGAGCACATGATCAAGGTTACCGGACATGTGAGGAAAACCCTAAGGTGATAGATCCAGACCAAGACCCAATATTAATAAAAGCAACATGGAGGCGGGACATGGTAGTGTGCACCTGTAGTCCCAGCTGCTTAGGAGGCTTAGGTGGGAGGACTGTTGAAGGCCAGGAGTTCAAGACTGTGGTGCACTCTGATTGTGCCTGTGAATAGCCACTGCCTGCCAGCCTGGGCAACATAGTCAGACCCTGCCTCTAAAAAGGAAGAAGAAAGAAAAGAAAGAAAAGAAAAGAAAAGAAGGAAAGAAAGGAAGTAAGGAAGGAAAGAAAGAAAGAAAGAAAGAAAGAAAGAAAGAAAGAAAAGCAACATGTGTAAAACATATATTCAAAGAAAAAAGCTCTTTAAAAAGCCTATTAGTTGTATCTTCAGAGATATATGAAAAGAAACAGAAAAATATAGAAATGGAACTTTTGAACAAAAAGGAGCATTAACCCTTTAGAAACATGATAGAAAAATATTAAAGCTTAGCAAATTGGAAGATAAAATCAAAGAACTCTCCCCCAAAAGTAGAGCAAGAAACCAAAAATGATGTAAAAGAGAACAAATAAAAAATTAGAAGACTAGTCCAGGAAGTCCAATATCTAAATAACAGGAGATTCAGAAAGAGAGAAGAGAGAGAGCATGGGAGGGAAGAAATCATTAACAAAATAATGTGAACAGGGTCCCAGGCAAGAGTGATGTAAGTTTTCAGTCTGACACATACTGGGAAAAAACAGACACAAATCAAGGCACCTCATTGTGAAAGTTCACAGCTGCTGGAAAGGATCTTAGAAGATTAAAGGACAGAAAGTATCAAATTAGATAGAATTGGATAGAGAAATTAGAGAAGCTTGTCACGAGGCTTCTCTCAGCAGCAGGAGGGAGGCTGGAAGACAATACAGCAACACCTTCAAAACTGTGAAGGAAAGTGATTCTTATTTTAGAATTTTGTATATAGTCAAAATACCAATTGAGTGTGAGGATTGAATAAAGACATTTAGAAAGGCAATGTTTCAAAGACTGCATTTGCCATGTGCTTTTATCAGGAAGCTACTAAAAGATATGTTTCCCCAAGACAAGGGTGTAAACCAAGACAGAAGATGCAGGAGACGGGAGCTCAGCACGTGAGCAAAGCGCAGGGGTCCCCAGGAAGGTGGCGAAGGGGAGTCCCCGGGTGACAGGTCTGCCCCCGTCCTTGAGAACAAACAGTCTAGGCTGGAGCATGTGAGAATCTGGGAGAGATTTCTTCAAGAAGATCAACTTGACTAAATATGTGATGCTCTGAAAGTCCTGAGAGGATGTTTATCTAATTAAATGAGATTGTGTTTGAATTAGTGATAAGCATCAATAATAATAATAAATTATTATTAAATTTAATAATAACAAAATGCTGTTCAGGACAGGAAAAGTCACTGTAGTTTGCTACACGGCTTAGTTCGGAGTAGCATTTACATAGTCATAATGATATTAACACTGAATAAAGATCTAACAAAAATTATGATGCAACCTCATTGGAAAGGTAAGCAGAGGGGCCGGGTGAGTGTGTTTCATGAGGGTAAGGGGAGGAGAAAGAGCCGAATTGTGAACTGGCAGAGTGGTTTAGTCAATAGATGATGCCTAAATATGAAAAACGAAGGAAAGCAATAGAAGCATTTTATTTAGGGACATAGAGGTCAATCCCAAACGCATTAGCTCAGATGCTTGGAAGCGGTTTTCCTGGAGAAGAGGCAGGGATCAGGGAACTACTGTTTGTCTTAAAAAGCATTGCAAAATGGTTTGACTCTTTAAAATTTGCGCTTGCATTATCTCAATAAATGTTACAGTTAAAAAGTATAAATAAACAGCAAAAAGCCCGCATGGCATGCTTCTCTGAACTAGTAAATGAAACTAAGTGACATCTGTTTTATATCATGCGATTCTAATTAGCATCCTTTGAAGCACTTTGAGCGCAGAGTCAGAAAGTGCAGTCCTTACCCTGGAAGCAAAGCCTCGCGCTAGTGCTGTGATAGGCACAGAAAGGAAGTGGGAGAAGGAACAAGCTGGATATCAGGGTCTGTCTTTATTCATGATCAGATGCCACATGTAACCTGAAATTTCACTTTTAAATGTGATGCCGAGGATGGAATTTTGCCTTATAAAGTTGCTTATCTTGAGAACAAAGAGTACTATAAAAAGATGATCAAACGATTAAATGGATGTCTAAAGATGGGCTGATTTTTCTTGAAAACAGTGTATTCACAACTTCAGAGTTTAAACTTTCTGATGTGGAGCCAAGCCAAAAATAACACGAAAATATCGAGCATGAGAGTGGTGAGTTGGCACATTCAAAGTTGTCCACCTGTTAGTCACCTGGCCCCATCGATTTCAGCTTATGACTGGGAAGATTCTAGTCTTATCCTATTGCTGGTAAACTCTGGTGAGAAAAGATTCAGTAGAAGTAAGGACTGAGTCAATAAACCTGCTGGAAGAGACTCATGGGAGTGCGGTGGGGTGGAGAGCAAACGTGTTATTAATACATTCCAAAACTCCAACGAGTCCAAAGAATCAACTGCTAAATAAGGCATGTACACCTGAGCCGCTGGGAGAGCCAACTCAAAACATTTCCAAGGAAACGAGGATTGAATCCAAGGAATGCAATTAATTCCAAAGCTTTTGTTTTTCCCCCCAAAACCCTATTTTGGTTTCGAGCTAGCTTTCCCATACTCTGTTCAGACTTTAATTCCATGGTATAATCGGTCCAGCTTTGGTAACCACCCAGCTGTAATTTGGTCAATAAACCAAACACCATCAAAGCTTCTCATTTGTATTGCTAAAATCTAAAACACTGAAGAGATTTAAATGTAAATATAATCCTTCACTTGATCACATAATCTCAGGGAACTTTTTTTTTCCGTTTTGGATAGTGTCGTGCTGGGCGTTCAAATTGTAAAGACAAAAGTAGTCACAGCAGTTTATTGCAATGGAAGTGAGCGGTTTTGTGTATTACTGACAATCCACTTTTTAAAATTTATTTTTAAATTTCTGTATAGCAAATTTCACTCTTTTTGGTGTACAGTTCCATGAGTTTTAACCCACGTGTGGATTCACATCACCACCATCACCACAATCAGGACACAGGCAGTTCCATCATCCCAATTCCCTGATGCTGCCCACCTAGAATCCATGGAAACCCCTATCTGTCCCCCATCCCTAGTCTTGCCTTTTCCAGAATGCCATAAAAATGAAATAATTCAGAATGTAGCCTCTTGTGTTGAGCTTCTTTTAGTTAGCATAATATTAAATACATTTGAGATTCATTCATGTTACGTATATCATATATGTGTGTTCATGCAGGCGTGTATATAATGTGTTATATATATAATGTCATATTATACATAAACTTTTAATTTTTAAATAATTATACAGTCACATGAAGTTGCAAATGCAGTACTAAGTGGTCCCTTGTACCTTTTAGCCAGTTTCCTCCAATGGTTACATCCTACATAATTATAGCATGATATCAGAAGCAGGAAATCGACGTTGGTATTGTAGGAGCAAAGGGAAATCTTCCCCTTCACCCTCTGAACGCTCTCTGAAAGTTAACTGACAAGAGGCAGATTGGGGGATATGATTTATTCCATCATAGTTTTATGTAACTTGGGAGCCTTCAGAATGAAGACCCAAAGATACAGAGCTCCATTTTTATGCTTAGGTTCAATAAAGTATGAGCCACCATGTAGAAATGCAATTGGACAAAAAAATGTATGATCTAATTCTAATAAAACGAGTGGGGAAACCCAGCAAGGCCTGTCAGTCTAGACTCTTCTTGGCCTCTCTGAGCAGCATCCTTCCTTCTGGGTGTGGGGCAGGCCCTCTCTGGAATGGGGGTCTTATGATCCATGATCTTATGATCAAACAAGGTAGGTCAGAGAATTTCTTTACGGCAGTTTCTACACAGAAAGGTACCCTGGGGAAGAGGAGGTCTAGTTTCGATGACTAGTCTCAGGGAAGAATGAGGAACCAGAGACAGGAGTGCAGGAGGAGGTCAGAGGGAGCTACTTCCAGGGACTTCATTTTGGGGTGTCGTTTTCTGAGCCCCAACAGCATCGAGTTTGTCATTCTATCACACGAGCAGATTCCTGTAACCCCCACTTCAACCAGTACTCAGAGCCACGCCACCACCACCGGGATCTGCCTGGTGCCCCGCCTTTGCAGTCACCCGACTCCTTCTGTCCCCAACACTCCTAGCCCACGTCAACCGCTAATCTGTTCTCCAGGTCTGTGATTTTGTCATTTCAAAGTGACGCAAATGGAATCACACAGTATGTGACCTTTGAAATCCATTTTTTTTTTTCACTCTTGAGAGGTTGTTATGTGTATGCATAGTCCATCCTCTTTATCACTGCGGGGCGTTCTATTATGTGTATTCTCCAATTTGTTTATACATTCACCTGTTGATAGACAGCTGGATTGTTTCCAGTGGTTGGCAATTATGAATACAGCTTCTATAAATATTTGCATACAGCTTATTGTGTGAACATAAATTTTCATTTCTCTTGAGTAACACCTGGGAGAGGAAAGGCTTAGATATGTGAATGCGTATCTGTAAAAGAAACTGCTAAACCATTTTCCAAAGGGGCTGTGCTCTCTGTCTTCACATCAGCAACGTATGAGGGCTTGAGTTAGTTGCTCCTCATCCTTGTCAGCACTTGGTAATGTCAGTTTATTTATTTATTTTTTAGGCATTCTAATAGGTATGAAGTGGTATCTCATTGTTTTAATTTGTATTTATCAGGATACATTTGAAATAAGGACAAAAAACTTCAGTTTGAAGAAATATGACTTTGGTTTCCCTACTCCATATCGTATTATCACTTACCAGTGAAACTGAAAAAGATCACAGAGTCCCTAGTCTCGACTCCCTGCCTTAGGAACCCAAGTGTGCGATCACCAAGACAACTGTCTGCTACTTTAAATGATTCATAATCACTGTTGTCAACTGGTCTATAGGCTGAGTGAAAAAAAGCCAGTATAGTCCATAATAATTACTTTCAATAAAAAAGCAAGTTTTCTTCTTACTTCATGCAAAAAGTATGTTCCAGAAGCATTGTGTGAGTACAATTTGTATTCCTTGAATTTGATTTTAAGAGCACTGGGAAAGCTTGATGTTTTGAGGCATTTCCAGAGGAATCCGTGTGTTAAAAAGGAATCGACAGGGTCAAGTGGAAAGAGTGCTTGGTCGGGAATCTGGATGTCCAGTTCTGGACACAGCTCTGTCTGGCGCTAGCTGCATGGCCTGGAGCAAGCCTCTTCAACCTCATTAAGCCTGTGTCTCCTCCTCTGCAAAATTAAAGCTTGGATTTGCTTTGGCCACACTTCCTGGAGTTTATTCCATGGAACACTCGCTCTATAGGATTAGCAGGTGTTGAAGAAGAGAAGGGATCTGTGTTTAAATTAGCTTGGGAAACATGGAGTTAAAGAGGCTTCTTTGAGGGGGGATTTTCCAGAGCCTTTAATTTGTTGACATATATTATTAATCCCCATAAGAGGACCATTGTATGTAGTATTTTCCAGATTTATTTGGCCACAGAGTGTTTTTCACTGAATAATACAGGGGACGTGTGTTCCTTCTTTGGAACTCACTTTGGAAAATGCTAGACGGAAGTATTTTTAATGTCCCTTCCAAATCCAACTTTTGAGTGTTTCTAGTCTTTTTGTAATGAACTCAAACACTTCCTAGTGTAGTTGTTTGGAAACTTTGCATTTCCCATGGTAAGTTTTGCGCAAGTGGCACCATGGTACCAAAAGTGACATACCTATAGCCAAAACAGCAACAAGCCTGCTTCTCAGGCTGATGGATTTGAGGTCAGGCTGCTTTAAACCTGTGTAAGGATCAACCAGGTCTCAGGAACTTGGCAGGGCAGGGAGAGCAGAGGCAGATGGAGACACAGGTGAGGAGCAGGCCCTGGGGTCAGGCGCGAGTGTCCAGAGTCGGGGTGGAGGCATGCCGAGGGTCGGAGCGGCCAGAGAGTCACAGGCATGGTTCTGCTCCTCAGCCTGGAGTCCGGGCAACACCTAGCCAGGTTAATGCAAGGTCACAGGTCACATGTCAGACAAGGAATGAAGAACTAAATAAAGAATTTGTAGAAACCCAAGGGCATCCAGGAAACAGACATGAGACATCATTAAGAAGGAGCCCTTAATACTGAACTAATCTCACCCAGGAGTGAGTCCTCCACTTCCTGCTGGGACAGCAGCCAACGCCTGGTGGGGCAGGAGGGAGGCTCCCCGGCCTGCAGCGGGCCGTGGGTGTGGGGTGCCGCAGGATGGTGGCCAGGCTCCGAGATGATGACTGCAGAAGGGTGGGAAGAAACCCCACCTCGCCTCTGTCCCACCGACTGCAAGGTTTTCTCCCTGCTGTCGTGCTGGGGTACTTTGAGCCTGCAGATTTTAGGGTGAAGAGATTGGCCGGCTAGAAATGAAGCATTTGAGATAGCTTGATGCCAGGGAAAGAGTGTGGATTAACAGTGGAGAGGTCAAATTCAGCTCTTAGACGTCAGCCGTGGCCTTTGATTTCCTCATTCTTAAGTCAAAGGTTTCTTTCAGCTCAAAGGTACCAGGATCCTCGCCACTTCTGAATCTCGTCCCCAGGTCAGAGTGGCCCTCCCTGACTCACCCCATCTGGGAGCTGTACCCACATCACAGCGTTTGCAGGAGACTGGCCGAGCCGACAGCATGGCAAAGGAGGAACCTCAGCCGGGAGAGCTGAGAGGCTGGGACCCCAAGAGGGACCCCGAGAGCAGCCTGCAGTCAGGGCCACACCTCCTGCAGGCAGGAGGCCTGGGGGTCAGGGGAGACACCAGACATAGACAATTTTGGGGGATAAACACAGACAGTTTGGCCTCATGGCTCAGAGGTATTCTCCAATAACAGGAAGGAGAGGAGCATATTCTGAAATTAAAATGGGCAGAGTAGGAACAAGTCACAGTCCTCATGTGAGAAACCTCATCCTTGGTTTTCAGAAGAAGGTAGTGTTCATGGTAATGAGAGTCTATTCTTAGATTACAGCAGCCACCCATTGGTTGTAGATGGAGAGGCTGGTTTGGAGGTAAGCGCTCACAAGCCCCATGCTCTCCCCTCTCCTCTCAAGAGCCTCAGCTCTTCCTGGCCCTCTCTCCCTCTCTGGAAGCCAGCAGAAGCCAGACAGATGCCCACCGATAGGGGGCCAAAGCCCCTGGCTGTGGAGTTGGGCAGACTGTTGGGGACAGGGGCTCCACTGGCATTAGGGAAGGGGCTGGGTTTCCCCAGAGAAGCCTCTAGCAGCTGGGCTAGACAGGATGCACCTGTGGGGCACAGAGCAGGGTGGCACTGCAGGTAGAGAGTTCTTTAGAAGAGGGCAGAGTTCCTTAAAAATGCTGATACTGAACACTATGGTGGTTCGCCCTCCCACCTCCCAGGCAGCAGAAGCTGAAACAGTCCCACCTTTGTCGTAGAGGGTGAAGGGGCAGGGTACACTGGAGCAATCACGTGGGGACCTTAGTTTTCCTGCCCCAATTCTAGGTGACTTCATGCATCAGTGTTTTTCCAGAAGTCAAAAGCACCCAGCACTAAGACCTCATTTAAACACTGAGTTGTCCGTGAACCGCTCGCTGCCAGCATTCCCTCTAGGGTCCCTTTGTCTTCCTCTGTAAAGGTCGTTAGCTCTATTATTTAACGTATATTAAGTTGAGGCTTGTAACAAAATAACTTTCCTGCAAATGATGGCAAATTCTTATTTCCTCATCGGGAAGCCAAAACAGTGGGCAGATCAGAGCCTCCAGGTTTATCCTTTCTGACTTTCAGACAATCCCCCAAGGAAGGAGTCAACCTCTGAGCTGTCTCAATGTTCATCCTCTTTCATCCAAGCTCAGAAAAAGAGACACTCCACCCAGCAGAGGTCTCCGCCAAGGCGCCTCAGAAATGCCCTGCCCAGGCTCTCTGGTTCCCAGCACTCCCGTAGGAGGCCAGTGGCTGGGCTCGCAGTAAATCTCACTGTTGTTTGTTAACAACTGGCAATACCCCACACTGAGACCTCCGCCCCGCGAGCCCCCTCCCCCCAATCTGGATTAGCACCCTGGGGAAGCGTAAGCTCCAGGGCAGTACGCTGGGTGGCCGGGGACCAGAGATGCTACCAGAACTCCCTGTCTCTTCTTTCTCCTCCAATTTCCCAAGAAGCCCCGAGCTCACCCACACTAAGAGTCGGTGTTCCAAGAAGCCCTGTCTTCAAAATGGATGGGAGCTGACTCTTTATTAAGGAACTGAGATGTGTCATTTAGTCAAAAGAATATGATACAAATGGCCCTTCTGTGGCAACATGATTAAGCATAAGCAGTCAGGGAGAACTTGTCAACTCTTGAGAGATGAATGGATGTAGATCTAAAAAAAGATAAAAATGGACCTAACTTCTCCCATCTTCAAACTGGTGACGTGTGTGGGCAGACTTGGCTACTTCTTGCTACCTCCACAGACAGCATCACGGGATAGGAGCCTTTCTGGATTAACTTTTCCCCCACAGTGAGGCTGTTGCACCTTTCTATGGTACTGAGTACCTGCCTCTTTGGGTTTGGTGGCTGGATTTTTGTGGGAGCAGTAAGGGGCTCTCCCTTCAGCGTGCCCCTCTGGATCAGGAGTCAACACACTTTTTCGGTAAAGAACCGGACAGTAAATATTTTAGGTTGTGTGGACCATACATTCTCTATAGTCAAATACTCAACTCTGCTGTTATGGTGGGTGTGACAGTAGCCACAGGCAATTTGCAAACAATTGGGCTTGGCTATGGTTACAATAAAGTTTTCTTTACAAAAAATGGTAGAAGTCTGGATTTTGGCCTGCAGGCTGTAGTTTGCCCACCTCTGCTCTGGAATCAAAGAGATGAGAAAATTCACCCTCGTCAGTGTTTTTGGATGATACCTGATAATTATATGTTCATTCATGCATTCATTCAACTGATACTCATTGAGTGGTCTACTATTATGTTAAGCTCCTTTATATAAGTTTGGGATATGACAGAGAACGAAACATACAAATATCCCTGCCTCATGCAACTTACATCGTAGCAAGGACAGACATGTTCAAGAAACAGCAAGGAGACCAGTGTGACTGGAGGAAAGGGCATGAGGAGGGACAGGGAAGAATATCAAAAAGATATTCTGCAGCAGGGGAGACAGATAGGATTTGGTATGTAAAAGGAGGTGTTAGTCACTCTAGCCCAGGCAACACAGTGAGACTCTGTCTCAAAAAAAAAAAAAAAAAAAAGGAGTTGTTAGCTTTAGATAGTTACTTAGAGGAGGGTTAGTTCTGTGCATGAAGGAGTAATTGGTACTGGACATGCCCTCTTGCCATAAACAACTAGAAAACTGGCAAATAATGTAATGCCTGAGAGAATGGAAATAAATGAGTGAACTCTACAATCAACCAGAGTTTCTGTCTGGAGTTACATTCTGTTGTTGAGGGAGAGCTCAAACAAAGCAAGGCAGTCTTGCTGAGTTGAGGAGATGGAGACCAGAGTTTGAAGGGGCCAAGGCATCTGGCATTTGCAGGATGGAGTACCAGAGAGGGGGACACCATTTAGATAAAGGGCTTCATAAATCTGCATTGGGGTCCCCTGGAATCTTTGGCTGAACATTAGACTGTGGATGCCCAGAGTCAACCTCCACACACTGGATGAGGAATAACCACGACAGAGCTATGAACTGAACGATTTTCAGAGCTCACGTAGGGTTGGGAGACATTTGCGTTCTAACCAGTTAGAGTGGAAAGACCTAATTGAACTCTCAAAGCATTCAGGAGAGACTTCCGAAGGGTCACACCTTAATCCTCAGTTCTTAACTAGTCTAAAGTAAAGGCTACTCTAGACTGGCCCTAGCAAACATTAAATGCATAATGCAAAAGGATCAAGAAAGCAACTTAACTACCTGTTGAGATAAACTTAAACACTCTTTAAAGAAAGAAAACAAAAATCTAGGCTTTCAACAAAAACAGCATCTAATAAAAAATTGCTAAACCTGTGAAGAAGCAGGAAAATGTGACCAGTATCAGGAGAAAAATCAATCAATATAATCACACCCAGAAATGACAGAAATGATGGTGTTGGCACACAAAGACATTAAAAGAACTCTTATAACAGCTCAAGGATTAAAGAAAATCATGAATATGATGAGGAGGGAAATAGAAGATATATTTAAAAAGGAAACAAATATAACCTGTATAGTAAAAAAGTATAATATTTGAAATAAAAAATTCACTAGATGGGCTTAACAGCAGATTAGATTGTACATTAAAAAGATTCATTAATGTGAAAACATAGCAGTAGAAACTATCCAAACAGGAGCCCAGAGAGAAAAATAAATGTTGGTGGGTGGGGGCAGGAAAACTAACAGAGCCTCAGTGACCTGTGTGGCAATATCAATCAAGCAGTCTAATGTGTTTGTAATTAGAGTCCCAGAGAGGAGGAGAGGTGAAAAATATTTGAAGAAATAGTGGCAGAAATGTTTCCAAATTTAATACAAACTCTAAACTCACAGATTTAAGGAGCTCAAGTAACCCCAAGCAGGATAAATACAAAGAAAATCAGGCTGAAGTACATTATAATCAAATGTCAAAAACATATGGTAAAGAGAAAAATATAAAAATAGAGAAAAAGGCATATTTCATGCAGAAGAACAGACATAATTACCAACAGATTTCTCATCAGAAGCAATGCAAATCAGACAACAATGGAATGGCATCTTTAAAGTGCTGAAAGAAAAAATCCTGTCAACCCTGAATTTTATATCCAGAGAAAACATAATACTATTAAAAAATGAGGCAAAATTAAAACACTTGCAGACAAGAAAAAGCTGAGATAATTTGTTGACAGAAGACTTGTACTGCAAGAAATATTAAAAGATGTTTTTTTCAGCCCAGAGGAAAATGATGTCAGATGAAAACTTGAATCTACAGAAAGAGAAAATAATGCTAGAAACGGTAAAGATATTGGTAATCAGAAAAGACTTTTTTCTAGCTTTCAAAGTTTTATTAAAATATAATTTCTTAAAACAGAAATAATAACAATGCATTGTTAGACTTATAGTATACATAGAAGTAAAATGTATAACAGATAATCCAAAGGACAGGAAGGGGAAAATGAAAGTACCTTATTGTAAGTTTCTTACATTACACAGGAAGTGATATAATAATTATAAACATTAGAACAACCACTTTAAAAAATCCAAAGATGTGTAAGAAATAATCAAAAGAGGAGACAAAGTACTAAAAAAATACTAAGTTAATCCAGAAGAAGGAAAAAAGAAAAAAACAAAGAACAGATGGAACAAACAGAAAGCAAGTGCTAAGATGACAGACCATCCCATCTGAGAGCCCTACGCGTAAAGAGGAAAGATGAAAAGCAGCGTTTCTCACCCACGTCACAGAACACTTTATAACAATAAATATCTGCAAAATAAAAATGCAGCTTCCTCTTACTGCCCACTTTCTCCGGTACTGCCCTGCTAAGTAAAAAACAAAATGCAGTCCATTTCAGACAAATTTTGATTTTTTTTTTAAAAAAACAACAGTTTACACTGTTGAGTACTTTACAATTTGCAGAGGATATTTCATGCACATGATCTCCTGTAATCTTCACAAAATCCTTTGGCTGGGAGAGGCTGAATTGACATTTACTGAATGTGTCCTAAATGAGCCAGTGTGGTGCATTGGGGATGGGAGCTTGGAGCCTACTCCCCTCCCGGGGTTGGGCTGCTGGGGGCACTTCTCTTCCTGGGGGCCTGGATACTCGGAGCGTGGGAGGCCCTTCACAAACCCTATGATGCGTCTATCCTTGCACGAAGGAGCTTGTCTAAATAGCAAACAAAAACATCCAGACAGGTGAAGACAGCAACCACAGGTGAAGGAGAAAGCTTTTTTCCTGCTTTTTAGAAAAGGGGCCTGCATTTTTATATATTTTACTGGGCTGGGCAAAATCTATAGTCAGCTCCGACCTCACAAATGCTGTCTCCTTTATCCATGCCTCAATTAAAGCTATTTTACAAGTATAAGAGGATCTAAAGCTCTAAAAAGTTAAATGATTTGCCTAATATACACAGCTGATCACTGCCGGAACTAAAACTTGGACTCAGGTTTTCTAAATTCAAATGATCTTCCCACCTCACCTCTCCTGCTAAGAAAAATAGACACCGGAACATTGCATAGTAAGTGGATTTAATTAAGAAACATTGTTTAACTTAATTTTTGTTCTGTATTCAAGGGACAGAAATATGATCCTTCTGACTTAAGGAAGTATTTGTATTTCTTAAGAGGATTCAAGTAGACGGATTTTATTTATATTATTATGAAGTTTTTTAAAATTAAAAAAAATAGTTTGCTCAAGACCTTCCAGCCCACGTCACAGATGCACCTGACTCAAAGTAAACTGGCTTATCGCATTGTTTGCCCAGCATACTTGGAACGCATGTCCTGTTTCTCCCTGTCTGTGCCGTGTATCCAACGTCTAAAGTCACATGATGGTGGCTTACTTATTGCAGGATAAAATCTAAGCCAGCCCCTGCGTTGCCCCACATGATAACTAAACTGAAGACATTTCTAATTCTTATTAATCAATCTGTTTTTAAGTGTTTTAGAGACAAACATAATGATTCCGATATTAAGAGGTTGGTAGGTTATTCAAGACCTATGAGAGAATCACAACCATCCTGTTCTTTTGGAGCCTTAAGTGGTAAAAACAACTTTTGGGGTTTTGTTCTGTTTTGTTTTTTACTTAGAAAATTTCACTAATACTTTCCTTAAAATGAACAATCGTAAAGATCAAAAAATGCCTATAGAATGCATCAAAGATTACAAAGGACTTTAAAAGCAACCGTGTGATTCCTAATTTACGGATGGGTCTGAGGTTCAGCTGAGAATGTCACGTGGCAAAGGTTGGCCAGGACTCTCATTCTTAGCACGATGCTCGTATCACAATGATCCACCTTTTTCTAGAGGTACCGTGACAGGCGGAGGGCTCGGGCTAGATCACCATCTTAGAAAAGGGCACACCCTGAGGCTTCCAGTAGTTTGTTTTCTGTGACCCTACTTCATTTCTGGCTAATACCCAGAACATTGGGTGGGCCACTCAATGGCTCTAGGGAGAGAAAGGTCATAGCCGATGTAGTTGAAGAGATACCCAAATTACATAGTCCTCTCGCAGAGGTGGGACTTTGGGCAAGTCAGGTACAAGGTGTGAGGTAGCTTGGGCTCTCTGGAAAAGCACAGGGATGGCAAGTACTTTTAGGGTCGGGCAGGAAGTGTGGCTTTACCATCCCTGTGTGCTCTGCCTGCTGGCCTGGCTTCTGCAGTATTACTTAGTTTGGGAGGTAGAAATGAACCTCTTCCTGAGCACTGCTAAAATTCTATAAGGTTATGTAAAAAGTTGGATCATACAACACAGACACAAATTGTCTATTTTCGTTAGAAGGGCTAAGAACATTTCACAGAGGACTGCTGGTTGTCTTGGTAACCTGACAGCCCTCCAGGACAAGACTCCAGATAGATAGGGGGCGAGGACACCAGGGCCAAGGCCTTCCCCGATAGCTTTCTTATCAAAACACGGAGGTGCTGAGGCCACATTCAGGAAGCCTACGCAACCCTTAACGTGAGACCAAATCATGGATCTGGTGTGCTTTGCCTGAGCAGAAGAACATACAGTCCTTGTTTCCTATTAACACAGCTCCATTTGGGTGAATCCAGAAGAAAGTGCATAGACGCGTATCCTCCTTATCCAGTTAACTTGCTGCCTTCCTGAAAAGTATGATTTAAAAACTGTGGGAGATGGTGTTTTTACCATTTACTATTAGACCTCTAATGTGAGTCTCCTCGACATATTAATCTAGGCAGCCACTACCAATTCATTAGAGTTGGCATAAAAGAGGAAATCTATTTGTCATTTTCATTAAAATGTGTTTTTCTGTGATATGATGTGGAAAGGGCACTAAACTTGATGTCCAGAGACCTGAATTTAAATCTAGACTCTGCCATGACCTAGGGCAAGTCGCTAAATTTCTCTCTGTTCTTCAATTTGCTTCCTCTTTAAATAAAGTAATCGGAGGAGAGAAATCCTAAAATGCCTCCCAGCGTCTGTGATTTTGTTATTCTCCAATAATGTATTATTTTTGTTTGGGCTTTGAAAATAAGGAGTCTTAATACTGGAAAGTTACCAAGCACCAATCACTTCTATTACACTTTCCATGCATGTATGTATAAAATGAGTCTTGTGCGTGGATCGCCTCGTTGCAGTGGAAGCTATGTTGCATTGCCCAGACCTCTGTGTCCAAATGAAGGACTCATTCCTCCAGCTTCTGGGTGTGTTGCCTGCAACCAGCCCTCACATGTCAGTCCCTCTCAGGGAATTGTTCTCGGCTGGAGGAAGGCACATTGCTTGAGACATACCGCTTTCCTAGGGTCAGTCTGTATCCAAAAACTGATCCACATGGTGATGAAGACCTGGTCCCCTCACCCCACTCAGGGCAGCTCTGAAAGGTTCTACTATCTTCAGAGCTCCTCATAGAGTTGGCTGAGGCCTTTGATGAGACTAAATTGCGTGCCAGCTTCTCCCTCTGTCCACATTTGCTTCTTCGCCTTCCCTGGCAGGAGTTGATCCCGAGAGCAACCCCTAGGAGAAATCCTGCCTGCTAATCTCCATTCAGAGTCTGCTTCCCAGGAAACCCACTTGCATCTCTCATTCCACGCTCCCAAAGGCTAATGGATAGATAAATATATTCAGAAGCTTGAGGAGGGTACGTTTCCATGGTCATCCGACTATTAATAGAAATGATAGAGCCAGGATCAGGATTTAGGATTTAAGCCCAGGCTTTCTGGCTCTGACATCCCAAACTTCTATAAATATTCTGCCTCCTTGATTTTTCAATCATTTCTCAGATTTTATGCAAGTTGACTCAAGTGTACACTTGAAAATCATTGCTTATGTGTGTGCATATTTTCCACATACGGGTTTATGTTAGTCTACAAAGGTGAAGGCAAGTATTGGGAATAGACCCAACACAATGACTTCCAAAATAAGCCACTCCAAAGTTAGGAACCTAAGAAACAATCCAGCACGCCTAAATCCAGCCCCTTCCAAATTCTTTATTTTTAAAAAATTTTTATTATTGTTTTACCATTTTTTAATAAGCTACAGCCCCTTCCAAATTCTTAGAGAATTTGGAAATAGAGATGAAGACAAAACGAGAATGTTGTTTGATACGCTGCAGGTGAAAAAAAATGAGGACAGCAAAGGCCCCAACACAGCCCCCGCGTGGGGTTCTGCAGGCAAGAGAGGCGGCTGTTTACACACCTCCGTTAGCATCTGCTGGAGCAGTGGCTGAGCGTGGGACCGCAAGCATTCCCAGGTTGTCCGCTGTGCTTCCAGCAACTTCTCTTCCACCTTGCCAACCTGCACTGAGGGTCTCTGGCACTTTCAGAGATCTTGAGTGAGATTTCCTATGCTAAGGAGGCATAAATCTCATTCCAGGGGAGCCCATCAGGGGTGGCTGTGTAGACTGACACCTGGTATAGTGACAGCACATGAGGTTTAGACCCAGCCTGGCTGCCACAGCTCAGTGGTTTTAGGAAACTACAGACCTCACCCTGCTTCTGCAAATGAGGATCTCATCAGTCAAATGAGGATGACAACATTTGTTTGTCCTTCATATAAAGCAATTGTTAAAAACAAATGTGATCATGGCAGTGGCATTGGTTAGCGGTTGCAAGTGCTGTATATATTCCAAAACACATTGTTACATCTTCTAGAAACAGAAATGGAGAATCGTGATTACTGATCCGTTCATTTTGAGTTAAGAAATATTTTATACTCTTTTCTTTCTTCCAACAGATTATTCAATTCTCCCCTATATCACTAAATGGCTTCCTGTTTTTCTTTCTTATGTGAAGTCTTGCTGTGGATAGATTAGCTCAATAGTTACCTAATCCCTGGGCCAAAGGTCTAGGGTTGAGGTCAGTGGAACAAATTCAGCTTGTAAACAAAATTCATTTCAACTCACATGGTCTTGCTGCTGTGTTTTAAACTTGAATTAGCTATCAACGAAAATTAAGATTTCCAAACTTATTCAAAATATCAGAATATCTGGCCTCATTCCCACATAGTAACAACTGTCTGATCCAGAATAGCAGCTGCCCCCTTCGATAGGGCACATGAGCTCGAGTTTGCCACAGTCACCACCATTCCCTATCGCAGCCTCTCACTGAGGCCAGGAGTCAGTTGCAATTTATCATCTACACCTGCAAATCCATTCTCTCTCTCAAATTGTCTAGAACCCCAAAGTCTTTTGAATCCATCATCTCCTGTTTTCAAACGTGCCAGATTAATGTCCCAGCCAAAGGACCCGAAGGTATACGTTTTTAGGTGGCATGGACTTGTAGTAACCCTGGTGCTCTTAACTGTTTGAGTTGGTTCAGGCACTAGGATCCAACAGGCTATTTGCAGACTTTAAGACTCAGCTTCGAGACATGCTCATATACTTGTACATATTGGTTGTGTCTGTGAGTTGATGGTACTCTAAAGCGCTCACCATATATATGAATGTCTTTGGGGCTGGTGCTACCTTGGGAGAGTCTCCCCCGTCTTGCTCTGTTTCCTTATTCCTATTACCACTGGTCACAATTAGCACCCTCATCTTATCCCTGGAATATTGCATCGGTGGTCTTTTTGCATCATCTCTTTCTGCTCCAATTCATCTGCTTTACTGGAACCCAAGTTAATCTTCTAACAAAACAAGAATAAAATATAATCTACTCTCCCTTTCAGTTATAAACTCCTGTTGTTTCTTCCTTCCTAGGGGATAAAGTCTAAGCTCCTTATGAAAGACCTTCCCCCATCTAACACCACACCACTGCTCTATCCCCAGTCCTGCACATGTGTGTGGCCGTCCGGGCAGGACAGGTTTGCACTGTCCCTCACATCAGCCTGGAACACGCTGCCCATGGTCCTCAGATCTCTGGGCTTCAAAGACCAGTATGTTTTTTTTAAATGTGGGAAATGTGTGTTGTTTTTGTGAGGCCAAGTAAGAGAGAATATAAATGATAATAATACCATCTATTTTTACCTTGGTTTTGTAAGAGAAAGAAAAACAGCAACACCCCAAAAGTAGAAAGTACAGCGTCTCAAACCAAAGTTTCTTTAAGCCAGATAAATTTAGCTTCCCGAAAGACTTATTGCCCTGCGCTTGTTTTCCTCATTTACCCTCAGGCCAGTGAAAGTTTTAACTACCAGCACCTGCTCTGGGCTTGCTTTTGAGACCCACTAACTGACAAATCTTTTGCTTTCTAGAAAATTCTCACCCATCCTTCAAGATCAAGTTTGAGTGCTGCTTCTTGGGTGGAGTCCTCCCTGACTCCCCAAGGCAGAGGTAGTTCCTATTCCCTTGTTTATATCCTCATTACAGCATCATGTATATGGGCTGTTGACGAGATTTCTTGGGCACACAGAAGAAGGCATCGCTAAAGCCCCTTAAAAAATTTCTTAAACACTCTTCTCTCAAATTGCCATTCCCTGTGGCAGCTGCTCTCCCTCACTCTCCCTTTAAAAAACCTCTTCAGCCTTTCCGGGCACACTTCTACATCCCTCTTACATAAAAGTGCGCTGGAGGAGAGCTCAGTAAAAGCTACATCTGTCCTCAGCCTGAATGTGCCTCAAGCAGGTCCTTAATGCAGTGTGACATTGATCCACCTACTCAAAGTACTCAAGGTCTGGAGCCCCAAGTGACCTGCCAGGTACGTGGGCAGAAAGATCACACACACACACACAGACACACACACACACACACACACACATGCACGCACACACAGAAACACACATTGGTTTTTCATTGTTGTTGCTGTTTTTGAGACAGAGTCTCGCTCTGTTGCCCAGGCTTGAGTGCAGTGGTGTGTGATCATAGCTCTCTGCAACCTCCAACTTCTGGGCTCAAGTGATTCTCCTGCCTCAGCCTCCCAAGAAGCTGGGACTACAGGTACGCATCACCTCCTATTTTTAGTAGAGATGGGGTCTCGCTCTTGCCCAGGCTGATCCCGAACTCCTGACCTTGAGC
>CAUYRT010047448.1:0-28072 GCA_963574885.1 Lepilemur ruficaudatus
TATTTATTTTTTTAACCAACTTTATTGAAGTATAATTTACAGGCCATGCAATTAATCCATTTTAAGTGTACAATTAAATGATTATTAGTAAATTTACCAAGTTGTACAGCTATTCACACAAATCAGTTTTAGAACATTTCCTTTCCCCTATTGAGACCCCTAATTCCCATCCCCAACTACATTTCAAGCATGCCCCTCCCCTCCACAATGCTCACCGCATCCCTCAGATGTGGGTCTACCCCCTCTAACCCCCAAATCCCTAGTGAACACCACCACCATTTGAGCACCATAGTGTTAATCAGTCAGTATCAACTTGATGGTGAGTACATGTGGAGCCCATTCTTCAAATCTTATGTCACCTCACTTTGAATAATGGGCCCATTATTTCTTTATTTAGTAATTAGAAAATAAAAATGCATATATTTATGGTATACAAGATTGTTTTTAATTTTATTTTTAATGGGCAAATACTTGCATGTATTTATGGGGTACAACATGATGTTTTGATACATGTTTTCACTGTGGAGTGAATAAAACAAGCAAATTAACAACTCTGTCACTTCAAATACTATTTTTTGTGGTAACAAATATTTAAAATCTCTTTTTGCAATTTTGAGATATACAGTGCATTATCATTTATTGTAGTCACCGTTCTATGTGATATATCACTAAATCTTATTCCTCCTAACTGAAATTTTGTACCCTTTGGTCAACATCTCCTCTCTCCCCCAACCTCTGATAACTACCATTCTATTCTCTATTTCTATGAGTTCAACATTTTTAGAATTCTACATATATGAGAGATCATGCAGCATTTGTCTTTCTGTGCTTGGCTTAAGCAATAGCTAATTCAAGCTAATAAACATATTCATTACCTCCCATTTTTATCATATTTTTGTGGTGAGAATACTTAAAGTCTATGCTCATCAATTTTCAAGTATACAATGCATTGTTGTTAGCTATAGTCACCACGTTGTACAATGGATCTCCTGAACTTATTCCTTCCATATAAGTGAAATCTTGTGTCCTTTGATAAATTATTAATGTGCAAATACCTGTTGTCTTTGTGAGCAACTGACCCCTTACTATCGTGTGCCTAGGGATTCAGAACAGTGATTATAATTTGCTCTCTAGAAGGAATGCTACAAGAAAAAGAGACACTAACATTAAAAATATGATCTACAGCAAGATGATACTAATCTTAGAAACTGTGAAAGTCTTGAAAAATAAATCTTTACCTTTCTTCATCTTACACTTTAGTAACTCAATTGCCAAAGCTGGCAGAATAGAACAAAAGCTTTACCTAAAACAAAGAGGAAACATAATGATGATAGAGGGAGGGGAACTAAGGACCATGTATTTGCACTTGGTAAGTGAAGGTCACATGAAGAGCAGAAAGGAGCTCTGAATTCTGTTCGCCTTAAAAAGCTCTGGAAAGAGGTCAGATCCTGGGCTTGCCATTAGCCAATCTGGGAAGCAGTCACATGGCAGGTGATCCTGATGTTTGCCTGCCTCATCTACCCTTGGGTCACATGTCCGGTGTAGACAAGAGTCAGAAGGAGCTGAGCATTGGCTGGGTTGCAGGAGAGGTCTTGTAAGATGACTCTCCAGCATGGGAGCAGAATGTACCACAGATGAGGGGACAATCTGAGAGAACTGAAGTTTGAATCTGGCTCTCTTGAACTCTCAGCCTCTGCTCCTGTGTTGGGATGTTCTTAAGGGAAATTCCCTTTATGTTGACATAGCCTGCCAAACTTCACTGCATGCTGTACTGGCACTAAGAATGGAAAAACGCTATTTGATGATGGTCAGCCTGCCCTCCCCTTCAGAGTACTGGAAACTTGTCTCTTTTTCCTATTTGCTTTCTTTTCTTATGCTTTAAATATTTTTAATAAAGTCATTACATAAAGTCCTTAAAAATGTTTTTGTTCTAGTCAATACAAGCAGTTTGAGTTGGTGGTTCCATGTAGATAGAGCCAGAAAATAACTTTATGCTTTGATGACTAGCCCAGTTACTTAGAAAACTGCTTTGGTTATTGCTCCATTAATAAATACTAGAAAATATTTATTTCTGAGAATTACTTTAAGAGAATGTTGACAATGCAAGCATTATTAACATTCCTTTTTTTTTTTTTTTTTTGAGACAGAGTCTCATTCTGTTGCCCATGCTGGAGTGCCGTGGCACATTATTGACATTCCTTTAATTGGAGTAAAGGAGGAGTATAATAACCAAAGATGATGATAACCAAATAACCAAAGAGTGACTCAGAACATATACCCTTGTCTAAGATCTTGAGTAATTTGATTAGTCTTAGGAAATAGGAATACATTTATACTGTAACAAAGATTTTTGAAACAGCTATATTATTGCTGGGTTTATTGATGTGTTTTGTGTGTGTATACATGTGTGCCCATCGATTAGCTCCTGATTTATTAGAGAGTATATGTGGTGTTTGTTTTTCCATTCTTGAGATACTTCACTTAGGATGATAGTCTCAAGTTCCACCAAATTGCTGCAGATGGCATTAATTCATCCTTTTTCATGGCTGAGTAGTACCCTGTGGTATACATATACCACATTTTGTTAATTCACTCATGAATTGATGGGAACTTAGGTTGATTCAACTTCTTTGCAATTGTGAATTGTGCTGCAATAAACATTTGAGTGCAGGTGTCTTTTTGCTAAAATGATTTCTTTTCCTTTGTGTAGAAACCCAGTAGTGAGATTGCTGGATAAAGAAAAGCTTCTGCACACTAAGGAAATAATCGACACAACAAATAGACAACCTACAAAATAGGAGAAATATTCACAAACTATACATCTGATAAAGGGCTAATATCCAGAATCCACAAAGAACTCAAACAAATCAGAAAAACAACAAACCCAGTAAAAAGTGGGCAAAAGATATGAACAGAAGTTTTCCAATAGACAAATGGTCAATAAACACATGAAAAAATGCTTCACGTCATTAATCATCAGGGAAATGCAAATTGAAACCACAATGAGATATCACCTTACCTCTGTTAGGTGGCTTTTATTAAAAAGTCCAAAAACAATAGATGCTGGTATGGACGCAGAAAGAAAGCAAAGCTTATACACTACTGTTGGGACTACAAATTAATACAACTTTTTTGTAAAACAGTATGGAGATTTCTCAAAGAACTAAAAATAGACCTACCATTTGATCTAGCAATGCCACTACTGGATATTTATCCAAAGGCAAAGAAGTCATTTTTCCTATTTTCATGAATAATACCATTTTTCTTATTGCACTTATCATTACAGCATGTCTTTATTTGGGTATAATTTCAACATGTGTTATAACTACAATTTTATAGATATGCCACTGATTATATTTAAGCCTTGCTGTTGCCGGATGGCATACAGGAAGACACCTTTTTCCCCCCATCTGTATAATGATTTAGAATCAAGCAGTGGAATGAGTAACTTCTGGGAAGGTTTCCACGCTCAACAAAAATCTTCTTATCTCCTTCAGGCCATATGGATTCTTGCTGGCTACAATCACCGAGGGTGAGCATCCCTGCTCTGTCTCGGTCATCTAGTTTGTTTCTGATTTTGGCCTCCCTTGTTTATTGTCTTAAATTCTAGGCTCCATTTTCCTTTGAGGTCTCAATCTTTGTGTTCACTCATTGTATATATGATATGACATAAGCATTTAATGGTACATTATTCTTGAAAAGTTCTTTTCGATCATTTTATTATTTCTCCTATACCTCCTAGTGAGGAAACAAATTGGACTTTCTCCCTAGTATAAACAAGGGGAACTTGGAAGTTAAATGATGCTACTAAGGAATGCTGGAGATATACCCACAGCGGAAGGACCCAAGGCCTTTAAAATCATGTAACTGCCTTACTTAACACATCCTTTAAAATTTTATCGCTTGAAACATGATAAATAAAACATGAAGTTTGCATTTAAACTATTTATGTATCTCCTTGCTCTGAGGAAAATGCAGTCAACCAGATTTCCCTTTTCTTGTTTCAGCATATTTCAGAGCCTAGTTGATAGGAGTAAACTGATAAATGAGATTCTCGGGCTGATAATAATAGAGTGGTAACCCACTGACCCAATATTCCCTTGAGCTGGACTTGGCCATGCCTCAAGATAAAGGTTCACTTCAGCATGCAAAGAAGCGGGAATCTGAAGAGCTTGACTTAGCAACCATTCACTTTTATTTTGTTCATGGTTTTTGTCCTATCCTGAGATTTTATGATATGACTTTATTTTTCTGCTGGTCTTGAATTTTTATTCTGAACTTTAGGCTATTTTCAAGAACCTTTTACCTATCTACTTTTAATTCTTCATGAAATCAGAATTTTATCACTGTGTACCTATAATTATGAGCTTTATTTTGCTTATTTAAAACATGAGAATAAATAATAGCCACCTTATGTAACAGTTTTGTTCTTAGAGTCTAAAGATATCCAAATAATTTTCATAAATTATCAAACTCATTAAAAATACTGTTATTAATACTACCTCTGCCACCACTATCACCAATATTTTGTGCTACATCTATAACTGGTAATATGTCCTTACTTGGAGGCCTCTAGGTTATTAACACTCAGCAATATTTGGCACATAACAGGTGTGTAGTACCTGTAGTTAAATTACATAAAATTCATTTCTGACATTGACTACTTAACCTCATAATCTGTTTTTTGGGTTGCTTTATATTTTTTTCATATTATTTGATTTCATTGACATTTACAACTGAATGATTGCTTAGAAAATATGAGAGAAACATCTTTCCTTCATTTAATTTCCAATGATTTTGATTCTCACACTGTGTTTTGTTGTATTTTACAGTTGAAAGAATTGTGAGTAAATCCAAGGATCACTCACAGAGATATAAAAGTGCAGAAGTCATATTCAGTAAATCTGAGCTGTTAGGGTCACCATGCAATTTCATCTTACTTAGATTCAGTAATTATTGATTCCTAATCATAAGCAAGACATTAGTGGGCCCACTGGTGCAAGGGGCCTGTTGCAGAAAGGCCCAGGATAGCACCACTGAGGATATTAAAATTACAGTCTGGGAGGATATCCATGTGCCATCTAAACATTTAGTTTGGATTATATTGTATTGAGGAATAAACTCATTCTAATAATCCATCAATTTATACACTCATTTTGACAAATTAGTTGATTGAATATAGCAAATCAACTAGTTGATTGGGACATTATGAAAAAACAGTATATTGAAACTAGGATCCGAGCCAATGTAAGGAGAGCCCCTCCCTTAGATTACAGAGTGTTTCTTATCTGCCAGGAACATAGTCACTGGAGCTGCACCACTGATGAGTAGGAGTGAGTCATTATAAGAGTTGCTTTGAAGAAAAATCAAAAGGGCTTAAAATGAAAAGAAAAGCATTTTGGGAAATTAATGTCAAATAATTTATATACGGATCATTTTTAGAAACCTCTGGTATTTGAGAATAGATTTTTAAATTAATATATAATAAATTGGTAATGAATATATCCATCCAAAGAAGTACAATTTCTATACTAACAAATTTCCTTGTACTCAAGTTTTATTTGTGGTTCTCTTTAAACTAAATATTTTAAAAATTTAAAGTACACCTTTGTAATAGGGAATACTTATATTATACCCTCCATGTTCTCATACTGGGGGTGAAGTTTATACTTCAGTCCTCACGAGAAAAGAGAATGCAAGAAATATTTCTATCTTCTTTCTATTTATCACTCATTCTTCCCCAAGGAAGGATAAATGGCTCTCCTATCCATGGCTCTCCTATCCTATTATGGATGGATCATCTCTCATTTTTATACTTCCGGGAAAGTATCAAAAGCTAGACTGTAGCTTTCTATACGAGCGTGTTCTCCACATTCTTTTTATTAAATAACAAAGTTTATATATTTATCTTATTTCCATCTGCTGAATACTGGTTTTACTTCTTCAATGGTTCCTAACCCAGAGATAGAGGGAGACATTGTAATTAACTATCAAATCAAACCCCAAATATCTTTATTTCTGCTTTTACCTATAAAAACAAGATTTTAATTGCCACTTAGAACTTGATTTGCTTTCACAAGGAAATTGTAAGATACTGTACGCTGAATCAAAAATTTGTGATTAAACTTGTCTCTACTGAATATATTTTCAGTGAGGAAAATATTGTCACAAAGTTATTGATATTCAGATTAATTGATTTTCATTTAACAGTTTTTGTAGGTATTCAATTAACATTTTTATAAAACATACTATAATGGATACTTCTGAATATTTACACTCTCGTGTTTCTATTCAGTTGATTCAAATGCTCTTGACAAAATTGGATGTGTCTGTGTATTGATTGACACCATAAACTCTTTAGAAATGATCTTCTTAGTGATTTTTCCATGAAGTTTTCCCTGTATTTCATATGTGCCAGAGTTGAAAACACTATTGTGGATGGTAAGCATGGAAATCTTTTTTGTAGATAACATGTCAGATCCACCTAGGAGCAGATACCTACAAAAAATACACACAAAGGCTTTAATACTGGGGATTATAATTAAGTGTATCTTGAGTGTGGCTTTTTTGGTGATTCCAAAGTATGGACAGGTGGGGGAACCTCAGTTTGGATCATCTCACTTCTTACAGCTACTTTCTAGCACCATGGACAGCACCATCCACTTAAAAATGGGAAGGTGGTATTCTAGAATTCTACATTATTTGAGGAAAAGGAATCTTTGAGATAATAAAAAGCGGTATCATATTTTCTAGGTTATGAAACTAAATCACATAAAAAAATTAAAATATTTTACAAAGGTCACATAAGCAGGGAGAAGGTGCTGACGATCTTATCTCTCATCATTCTTCTCCATTCTCCATCTACACTGAACTTTATTCTATAGGATACACAGTGCCCTCTATATCCCAGACTCCATTTGCCTTTTAAACTCCTCTTCTTCCATCAGGTTCCAGTGTCATTTTCTCTGGAAGTCATCTCTGACTTCCCAGACTGAGTCACTTATTGTTATCATATGCTTTTATAGATACATGTAGCTACCTAGAACATCTTTTATATCAACATTAATTACAGAATCAGAAATATGATTATTGGGTTAAAATTTTCCCCTGCTAGGCTATGAACTTCAGAGTTTTTGGAATTTTTCCCCTTATCTTCATGTCCTTTCCCTTAGCACAGTACAAGACACACAATGAATATTTGTTTAATTAAATTGAATTTATTAGCAACCATAATATGATGGGATTTTCCTATTCCTAATTTAAAATCTAATAAATGTCTCGCTCATGCCATTTACTTTTGACTTCAATGTGCTGTTTATGACCAATACTAGCATGTGCAAGAAGATATTTTACTATCACATAAAAAGTTCTTTATGATAGTAAGCTGTTTGCTGTTTTCAGTTATGTATGAGTTATAAAGAAAAATGTACTGGCTTGTTGGAGAGCAGAAAAATTTTAGTGAATCTATTCAAGAAATGGCAAGATACATTTTAAGATTCTTTCTGCAGTTATATATAGAATTCTCCGTGGAGAGATTGGATAGATACAGAGATGAATATATATATATGTGTATGTGTGTATGTACATATGTATATATACATACACACATATATATGGTATGCTTTTCTTCCTAGTTAAAAACCATCCACTCCTCATTCATTTTGCTTCAGCTCACTTTCCTTCTTGCTGGGAAATATTCCCGGCACATTTCTGTATCAGCACCTTTGGAATTTCTGTTCATTCTGATCAGAACAAACTCCTGCCAGGTCACCAGGGTAGCTCCACTCACTTCACTCAGATTTCTTCTCACAGGGGTCACCTCTATAGAGCAATGCCTTCCCTCCTGGTAAACTCTTTGAAATCACATCTCTGTTTCTACCCCTCTACCATGGTTTATTTTATATTCAAAATACTTATAGCTACCTGACATTTTATTATATGACAGATTAAGTTTAAGCACCTCTTATATTTTCCTGGATAGAGTTGAAACCTATTCTACTAAGTGAAGTATCCCAAGAATGGATAAACAAAGCACCGCATGTACTCACCAGCAAATTGGTTTCACTGATCAACACCTAAGTGGACATACAGGAACAACATTTATTGGGAGTGGGGCAGATGAGAGTGGGGAGGAGGGGATTGGTATATACATATATAATGAGTGCAATGCACACCGTATGGGGGATGATCATGCTTGGAGCTCTGGCTTGAGGCGGTGGGGGGCAAGGGCAATGTGCACAGTCTTAACATTTGTATCCCCATAATATGCTGAAATAAAAAAAAAGGTCAAAATTAAAAAAAAAAGGCCAAAAAGAAGAAAAAAAATTCTAGCAAAAAGAACCCCAAAAGAGTGATGAGCCCTAATTATCCATGCTTCTCTTTGAGGTCTGAGGGGCCTCAGATGATATGGGTACCTGCAGGGCCCGTGGGAGGGGCTCTCCTTGGGAGTGTGAAGGGGAATATCAATGGCCAATATAGATAATTTGTTGGGAAATGAGCAATGCAGTGTTCAGACTTGGTGCTGGGAATGGTAGACAATTTATCAGATGAAAGCAATTTTATAAATCTTTTTTCTTAATGAGATGATTAGGTCATTATTATTATTTATACATTACTCAACTCAAATTTCCTATGGAATCTGGTAATTTTTTGGTGTTCTCTTTTGCTTTATTTTTTTCCCCTTTAAACTTGTTGAATTTCTTTATATTTCTCATGTATCCCATTTGAGAACATGCAGTATTGCACTTTGAAATCGTAACTTTTTTCATGCGGAACCAAAAGACCCGAACAGTTTATACCAACAAATATTTTTTGAATGTCTCTTTTAGAAAAGTTGTCTCTGATTAAGCAGAGAATACAAAACTAAATAAGAAAAAGGACATGTCCTGTACGATTCCACTTATATTAAGTGCCTAAAATAGTCAAAATCATAAAGACAGAAAACAGAATGGGGGTTGCCAGGAAATGAGGGTGGGGGTGGGGAGAAAGGACTGGGAGTTATTGTGTCACGGGCATGGGGGTTTCAGTTTTGCGAGGTGAAAAGATTTCTAGAGATGGATGTAAATGGTTGCATAACAATGTGAAAGTACTTAGTGCCATAGAACTGTACACTTAAAAATGGTTAAAATGGTAAATTTTATATTAGGTACATTTTCCTACAATAAATAGAAAACTAAGAGATCATCTCTGCCTTCGAAGAGCTCTTAATCTAGTTAGCATGAAATGTGGGTGGCCTTGGCAACTTATGGCTAATGCTTAATATCTTAGGCAATTTATGGATCAAGTTTAAGACCTTGGTCTGAGTATAAGCTTTGACCACCTTAGTAGAATGTGGTCACTTCTACTGGGCCAGTGTTGTGCTGATTGGAAGCCACAGTCTTGACTCAACACAGTGAAGATATCTGCTAAACCAGGCAGTTAAATTCAGCTAAACATGACTTTACAAAATGACTCAATTTTAGAGTCATTTTGAGGTCAGTTTTTCTGTGTTAAGCAAGAAGGCAATGCTGAGGTTTGTCCAGTAAGTAACGCTATTGCTTTGGTAGAATGCTGACTAAGTGTGAAATGGTCCTCTTGCTGTTTTAGAGGTCCTGGATTTCCTCCCTGTTTTCTAGCCTGATCCTGTTCTTCACACCGAGTTGTGCTGATTAAACTTTGGTTTGTCAGTGAATATTGACAGTCTTAAGAAAGAATTCTATCAGGCTTTGATTTCTCTTATATATATATTTCAATGTAGCTGAGGCAGAAAGCTTTGCAAAACTCTCCAAATAAAAGGACTATTGATTATTGTCCTAATCCAGCTGGGGTTACCATGGATACTTAGGATAGAAGACATACCAGCAGAAAGGGTTGAGTGTGAAATTTTGTGTTGAGGCATAGGACTAATGTGGGAGAATTATCAATAGGCAGAGAGTCATGTTCTACCAGGATAGATCTAATTCAATAAAGTTTAGGTGGTACCAGGAATCTCTCTTTTTAAGAACCCCAATATTTTTGTTTGTTTTTTATAGAAACCCTAAAATAAGATAAAAAGAAAACTATCAGCTTAAGGAGAATGTTCAGCAATAGTGTCTATTGGCAAACAAGATAACAGGAATACTCGAGATTTGAGTCCTCATTAAGCCACACTACTGTGGATGAAATGTGTAAGCGATACTTACAGCTGCAATGGCAAAGAGGCAAAATGAGAAAAGTCAGTAAATCCATCAGTTTTTTCGTTTAGATCACTAGATCAGGGATCCTAATATGAGATCGACTAACTTTTTATTAAACAGTGGTTTATTAAACAGTGGTCAATTATGACTATTGATTGGACTAATTGATACAATTAATAGGCTCTTTCAGTATCATTGAAAAAGTGTCTTTAATCTCCTTGTTTCTTAGCCTGTGTTTAATTAAATTTTTTTAAATTAATGGTATGGTCACGGAGAGGCTTTGAAAAGCAATATAGTGTAGAAAAAAGTAGGTCTAGGGCTGAATCCGGAGTGTGTACTCTATTTCTGTGCTGCTGTGGTATCACCATTACCACCATGACTACAACTTTTATCACCTTCTATTTTCTGAGTATGATTAGACACAAAACATTATTCTGATATTCAGAACAGCAGTTCTAGGTAGGAATTTTCATGTTCTTTTGCAGATAGGTGAGCTGAGGCTCAGAGAGGTTGAGTGACTTGCTCAAGATCACACAGCTAGTAAGTGATAACATGGATCAAAAGTTTCACCTGACAAATAGTGGACTTCCCCCCAGTCTAGCTGGATAATCTTAGAATAATTTATAGTCTTAATTTTAATTTCCTCATTTTCCAAGTGGAAATAATACTTCCCTCACTATGTCATTGTTAAGATTAGCAAACGTAGTGCCTGATTTGTAGTTTGTTGAGAAACTTTAATACTATGATGTGGCACATATATAAGGTTTCTTCTAATATTCATTTTCCATTTATTTCATAGTATAACAACTAAATTTTTATTGGACATACAGCTTCTCATACTTTTCCTGCCCACTCTCCACCATCCCCCCACCTTGCAGCTAAGTGTGGCCACATACCAATGAGATTAAAGCAGAAACAGCAGCTGCCAGCAATCTTCTCTCAGAAGAAACAGCTGCTAAGTGTCCTGCCCTCCACTCCTTCCTCACCACTTTCTCCACGAACCTGCTTAGGGACGATAGAGCAGTGATAAGGATAGGAGAGCCTGGGTCTTTGAGGACCTCATGGAGAAGAGCTATATATTAACCTGGGCTTCCTATCTCCAAACCTTTACATGAAAGAGAAGTACACTATCCTCTTCTTCAAACTCTTGAATAATAAATATATATAATAAATATTGTAAATAATTTAATATTGCAATATTGTGTGGAATATTATAAGATACTATTATGTGCTTTATGTAATATATGACATAATATACTCCATATCAATACAGACATATTTATGTATCTATAGACATAGAGAGATGAGTGGATAGATTTCTTTGAAAAGGATATATATATATCTCCTGTCTATTGTGTTTTTATGGAGAAGCCAAATACACTAACACAAGCCAATTAGAAATTATTCCACTACTGATTTGATATGTCCTTTCTTTTTTTCTCTAGTGTTGACACTAGGTTTATGAATACCATGCTTAAGAAAAATTTGTACATAATTAGTTATCATTATTTGAGTACCTACTAAATGATAGGCATTTATCTCATGGACTTCATTCCTCCAATTTTTTTCTACTTTGAGTTTAATATTGTTTTTCACCCTACATCTGTATTAAAAAAGAGGCTATAATCACTAATACATTTTAAATAAAATCACATTAAACTAAAATAACTGAAATGCATTTTCTAGTCTTAATACTATAAGCTTTTTTGTATATTTATCTGAAATATTTCATTCATTGCTTTGTAGTGTTATCTTTATTTTATTTAAGTATCTCCTCAAATCATCATTTGTCTCGTCACTAACACTTATCATCCATATGTTATTTATTAATATGCTTACTTGTTTATTATGTCTTTACACTCTAGAAAGTGAAATCCATAAGAGCAGTGATTCTGTCCATTTGCTTTCCTGCTCTTTCACAAGCACCAAAAGGAGTTTATGCATAAAAATATCTGTTAGATAAATAAATTAATAAGATGAGAAAACCAGAATTTGAGGTTCTGTCTGTGGACACACTGCTTACATGACTACAATTCTCATTATGCCAAGAAAATGGCAATTTTTAATATAGATCTTTTCAGGAGCATGAAGGATATTAGATATAGTAAATTTTAGACATGCTAACAGATAAGTCCTAAATAATTTCAAGAGTTTTAATACTGTAGAAGTTTATTTATTGCTCAATAACCCTTTAATGTGGTTGTTCAGCAGCAGCCATTTATAAAGCAATTCAGGGTTGGAGGCTCCTTCCAATTTGAGTGTCTGCCGTCCCCTAGGGCGGTGGTCCACTACTCCCCCGGTACTGGTCGGTGGCCTGTTAGGAACCGAGCCACACATTACAGTCTGAGCTCTGCCACCCCTCCCCATCCCATCCATGGAAAAATTGTTTTCCATGACACTTAGGAAGAGGAGAGGGGTCCGCATAGCAGAAAGTGAGCAGTGGGCCAGCGAGGGAAGCTTCATCTGTATTTACAGTCTCTCCGTTCCCCATCCTTCACTTCACCGCCTGAGCTCTCCCTCCGCCATGCAGAAAAATTGTCTTCCATGAAACCAGTCCCTGGTGCGAAAAAAACCTGTGGATCACTGCCCTAGCGGATCAATATCCTTGATAGGCTGATGGGGTAAAGAGTGAGAGAGGTTTGCACGAGGTTTCCAGTCTCCTATCAGAGGTGACATGCATCATTTCCTTCCACAGTCCATTGATCAGAACCTATGCACAGGGCCACCAGTAAATGCAAAGGGATCTAGAAACATATTCTAGGTATATGTGATGAAGAAAAGAGAAACAGATTTAAGGAAAACCCATGTCTGCCAGAGACTACAGAGACTATCAGGTTACAAATACAGGTCATACAAACATGCAAGGTTTTTATGGGTAATGTCTATTAAACTACTTTGTATATCCAATAGCTTTGGCTCTATGTTTATGGCATAAATACATAGCTTAAAGGTGCTAGCTTAAAGTTACAGTCTTGATAGAGGCACCACCTCTATCCATCTCTGTACTCCTTGTAATGCCTGATAGTTTGCCTACCAATCATTAAATTGGATTATTTGAATCCACTTAATTAATTAACACAAAATTTTCCATTAAATTGTTGTAACCACAAGAAGTGAATAGGTTAGACTGGTTTTGAAATGGCTGTATGGCCATTATTATTTCCGTTCCTATTTAAAGAGAGATGTCTGTTAACCTTTTCTTCAGGAGTGATAGTTATGGCTCAAGTGAGGATAGTCTGTGACAAAACTATATATATATATATATATATATATATATATATATATATATAGAGAGAGAGAGAGAGAGAGAGAGAGAGAAAGGGATAAATATTTATTTTTATTTCAAAATATCATGAGGGTAGGGATGTTTTTAATTACAAGTATCAATTTTTTATGCTTGAGTCAGAGTCAGAGTCTACCACCCAGATAGAGCTGTTTGGACCCATTAGGTAGGTTTTCGCTCATACCTTTCCCCTCTCCTCCCTGCTTGATTCCCACTCAGTTTTACTTCCCTCTGTACACATGTGTGCTCACTGGTTAGGTCCAATTTATTAGAGTATATGTGGTACTGTTTTTTCATTCTTTAGATATTTCACTTAGGAAAATGGTTTGCAGATGCATCCAAATTATTGCAAAAGGCCATAATTCATATTTCTTCATTGGTAAATAGTAGTTCATAGTATACATATATAACATTTTGTTAGTCCACTCGTGAATTATGGGCACTTGAGTTGATTCCACATCTTTACAATCGTGAATTGTGCTGCAACAAACATTCAGGTGCACGTATATTTTTTTATAAAATGACTTCATTTCCTTTGGGTAAATACCCAATAGCAGGATTGTTGGATCAAATGGTAGGTCAATTTTAGTTCTTTGAGGTATTTCTATGCTGTTTTCCATAGAGGTTGCACTAATTTTCAGTCCCACCAAGAGTTCATAGATGTCCCTTTCTCTCTGCATCCACGCCAGCATTTGTTGTTTTTTGGACTTTTTAATAAAAGCCATTCTAACTGGGTAAGGTGATATCTCATTTTGGTTTTAATTTGCATGTCACTGATAATTAGTGATACTGAGCATTTTTTCATGTTTATTAGCCATTTGTCTATCTTCTTTTGAAAAGATTAAGTTCATGTCTTTTGCCCACTTTTTAATATGGTTGTTTGTTTTTTCCTTGCTGATTTGCTTGAGTTCTTTGTAGATTCTTGTTATTAGCCCTTTATCAGATGCATAGTTTGTAAATATATTATCGCATTCTGTAGTCTGTCTGTTTTCTCTGTTGATTATTTCCTTGCTTGTGCAGAAGGTTTTTAATTTAATCAAGTCCCATTTATTCATTTCTGTAATTGTCATCAGGGTCTCCTTCATAAATTCCTTGTGTAGGCAGATATCTAGAAGAGTTTTTCCCATATTGTCTTCCAGAATTCTTATGGTTTCATGCCTTACATTTAAATCTTTTATACACCGTGAATTAATTTTTGCGAGTGGTGAGAGTTATGGATACTATTTCATTCTTCTGCATGTGGCTATCCAATTCTCCCAGCACCATTTATTGAATAGGGCTTCTTTACCCGTGTATATTGTCTGCTTTGTCAAAGATCAGTTAGTTATATGTGGATGGTTTTATATCTGGGTTCTCTGTCCTGCTCCATTGGTCTAAGTCTCTATTTTTGTACCAATATCATACTGTTTTGGTTACTATTGCCTCATAGTATAGTTTGAAGTCTGGTAATGTGATGTCTCCAGATTTGTTCTTTTGGCTTAAGATTGCTTTGGCTATTCCGGTTCTTTTCTGGTTCCAGATGAATCATGGAATTATTATTTCTTGATCTGTGAGATATGCTATTGGTATTTTCATGGGGATTGCATTGAATTTATAAATCACTTGGGTAGTATAGACATTTTAACAATGTTGATCCTACCAATCCGTGAGCATGATATGTTTTTCCATTTGTTTATGTAGTCTGTGATTTCTTTCCTCAATGTTTCATAGTTTTCTTTGTAAAGATCTTTCACCACCTTGAAAGTATATTCCTAGGTATTTTATTTTCTTTGTAGTTATTGGGAATGATATCAAGTCTTTGATTTGACTCTCAGCTTAACTGTTGTTGATGTATAGGAATGCTACTGATTTGTGTACATTGATTTTGTAACCTGAGACTTTGCTGGATTTATTTATCAATTCCAGGAGTCTCTTGGTGGAGTCTTTGGGGTTTTCTAGATATAAGATTATACCATCATCAAAAAGTGATAGTTTGACCTCCTCTTCCCCAATTTGGGTTCCCTTTATTTCTTTCTCTTGCCTGACTGCTCTGGCTAGTACTTCCAGCACTATGTTGAAGATAAGTGGTGACAGTGGGCAACTTTGTCTGGTTCCAGTTCTAAGTAGAAATGTTCTCAATTTTTCCCCATTCAGTATGATGTTGGCTGCGGGTTTTTCATATATGGCTTTTATAATTTTGATGTATGTTTTTTCTATGCCTAGTTTGTTGAAGCTTTTTATCATGAAAGGGTGCTGAATTTGGTCAAATGTTTTTTCTGCATCTATTGAGCTGATCATATGGTCTTTGTTTTGGCTTCTGTTTAATGTGGTGAATCACATTTATTGATTTACGTATGTTGAACCATCCTTGCATCCCTCTGAAGAAGCCCACATAGTCATGGTGGATTACTTTTTTGATATGCTGTTGAATTTGGTTTGCTAGTATTTTATTGAGGATTTTTGCATCTATATTTATAAGGGATATGGGACTGTAGTTTTTTGATGTTGTTGTTATTGTGTCCTTTCCTGACTTTGGTATCAAGGTGATACTGGTTTTAAAGTACTATCCTCCTTTTCTTCTCCTGCTCCTCTTCATATTAGCTTTTAATGCCTCATAAATGTTAACACATCTTTATTGGGATTATTTGTTAAATGTAGAAAGTACCCATAGTCACTTGTTAGCCTAATCATCCTAATCCATGTGGGATTCACTACTATTAATGTTTGGCTCAATAATAAATGTGTTTATTATTCATGTGCCTATTTATTTTACTTTCCCTAAAATTATTCAGTATTTTTTCAAAATTAAAAAGGAAATAGTTTTGTTGAAATATTGTTCTACAGAGTAGTCAAAATATCAAGCAAAAGTAACATTGAAAATAAGACCAGACTTTTCTGGGGTGTGTGTGTGTTTGTGTGTATGACTTTTTTGCATAAGAGAAGAAAGTTTCCTTGGGGTGGATATTTTATATATAAATATACATGTGTACATTTACATATATTTACATTTGTAAAACATCTTACATTTATTTCCAGTGGTAGTTGAGTCCATGTGTAATTTGAGAGTTAGTATATCTAATACCAGTAGATTTTATATCACAGTGTACATGTGCTTCAGGGTTGGCCCTGAAGAGACATCTACAATAAGACATTGACATTCTAAATATAATCTTCTATTTCATAGAACAAGCTGTCTTATCACTTCACAGTGGGACAATTAGGATTTTACTTTCCTTCCTTTCTCTCTCCTTTCTTTCATTCCACAACTATTCATTGACATTCTTTCTGCTTTTTTTATGCTTTCTCTTCTCCTTTTCCTTCTTTTCTATTTCTTTCTATTTTCCTTCTTTTCCACATTATATTAATAGTTTTTCCAGCTTAGCAAATTTCCACCCAACTTATTTCTATTTAGAATAATTTATCCTCCTCCATTACTTGCAAGCCTTTTAAAATTAATTGCCCCAAATTATTTATACAGAGCATTTGTTTCCAGAAATCTATTACTGGGAAGGTCAGCATGGTTGTTCATCCTAAGCTGAGACAGGATAGTTAATATCACTTGTTGAGGAAAATTGAGGTTGTCTAATAAATGAGTTAACTTATTCTATGAAAAAAATTGATTCAACTGATATCAAGGAATATAGGTAATGAGAATTAATCGAGTTTTACAACTGGTTTTATTGTTGTGCTTGAGTACTTATTTCTAAATGTTGTATAGTGTGGAGCATGCCTGGTTTTTAGTATTTGTTTATAAATGTCCATGTTGTGTGGAATTGGCATGACCATTTTTTAGTGTCAGTCTTGCTTATTCTCACTAACTGGAAGGACTTAGGCAGCCATTTACCATTCTAGTCTTCTGTCGACTCAGCTATAAAACGGCAGATTTAAGCTGAATCTTTAAGGTCACTTAGTTTGAGAATCTATAGTTCTTCAGAGATATAATTTATTTATTATTTTATCTCCCGAAGGGTTGTGTAACTGTGTGATTGAAATGTTGGTTCCAAACCGGTATGCTGATGCTTTGCATAGCTCTTCCTAAAGAAAATACCCAACTGAAAGTCTCTTAATAAACCAGTGGTTCTGTGCGGTTATGGATTTTTGGCTGTGTATCTTCATACTTTAGCACAGCGTAGCAATAATTTACTGTATCATAAAACCAAGAGCAAAAAACTGAATGTCACTGTAATTTTTTTGAAATGGCAACAAATGGTATAGAAATGTGCTCAGCATCTCAGTGAAAGAATAGATGGGGGTCGGGAATACACAATTATCATTAAGAGGTGGCTACACAGGATCTCTGTGGAGAGAAAATAGCCAAGCATAACCATTATAACTCAGCCAGATGGTATAAAATACATATAGACTTTTAATGACATAGCAATCGTTTAAAGACTGGAAGCTGTCAAGTTTAATGGCTCTAAGTGAAGAGGTGAGAGCAAACTCCCTGAACCAGTTGAAATGGCTTCACAAACAGCACAATTCTCTCTGATGCTTATGTTTGATAGGCAGACAAGGTTGTCTCCTTTGAGAAAACTAAGAAGTTGCTTGCCTCAGATTGAAAGTCATCGGTTTTGAGCATGACATTTAATGATACGAACCTGCTACAGAAATGTAAATTAGAAAACAAATGTGCTGAAAGATAAGACAACTGAGCATTTCCACCTGAACTGCTTTGGCCTGGAAGACAATCCATTTACTGAAATGGAATGAGATCAATGAGTGACAAGGAAAGAGAGCTGAGGACTGGCCATACAGAAAAAAAATATGTGCATATGTATATGCATGTGTGTGTGTGTGTGTGTGTATTTTTACCTTCTGGTAATATAGACTCTGAAAAAGTTAAAGGAAATGACCAATAAACCGGGAAAGGAGACAGATTTTTTGACATCAACACACATTAGATCACATAATAGAATGTTTAAAATAAACCCAATTTCTATTGCATATATATTGTAGCATAATTAGAATTTATTTCTTTTATGAACTTCCAGTTTCTCTTCCTGCTTCTTAATGTATTGGTAAAAACTATTGGCCATGGCTAAGAAAAATCTCTATTTTTGTTCAATCTGAAGTTATTTTTGCAATAATTAGATTATAATATGTAGAAAACAGTTCAATGAATTGTCACAAAGTGAACACACTCATATAAATACCACCCAAATAAAGAAATGGAATGTTACCAGTGTTACAGAAGTACTACCCAGGCACCTTCCAGGCATAACATTCACACCCTCTGCTCTAAGGGTATCTACTGACTTTTAACAGATTATAGCTGCCTATTTTTAATGCAACATTATATTTGTATTATATATTAATGCAACATTATGTATTGCATTGCATATACATTGTTACATGTAGTAATTTATTTTCATTCTCTCTAGTATTCCATTATATGACTACATCAAAGTCTATTCATTCAGATGTTGGTAAACATTTGAGCTGTTTCAGTTGTAGACTACTATGAATAATGCAGCTGTGACCACATACAGAATTCATGTGACCTTTTTCATGTGGCTTTTTGAGCTTCCTCACAGTATGATGGCTATGTCCCAAGATGGAAGTAGAAGTAGGTTGGTATTCTTAATATCTAAGCTTGGAAATTTTCAAATATCATTTCTGCATTCCATTGTTCAAAGCAGTCACAGGCACAGCCTGGATTCAAGAGGAGAGCGAATAGCCAACTTGTGGGTATATAAGTCAGGGCAAAAGAATTTGAGGCAATCATACCATAGGAGACTTCTGAAAACTCTGCTCAGCTTCTGAGCCACTCATTCACCACTATGGATTACTCGAATGGTTTGCAGGCAAAAGTGGTGGTCAATGTTAGCTTCCCTGTTGTCTTAGAGTCTTTGCCCCTCAATTCCTCATGGGCTTTCTGTCTCTCTGATGCCTTAAAATAGATTTTAAAATATCCCACCCCTCTTAGTTATTCTTAGCATGATGGCTTGTCTAAAACTAGTTACTATGCCAGTGTTCAAAGTAAAAGAATGGGGTTTTCTCTTAAAGATAACTCTGTGTCACTCACTTGCTGCAAATGCTTTAATGACTTCTTGTAACATATATGTTGAGATCCAATACTCATGTTACGAATATGAAATCTTGAATGGTCTGATCCCTGTCTAACCCTCATAGAAGTAAGTATGCACCAGACAAGTTAAATAAGAAAGGAAGACTTTATTTAAAGCTATTGCAACAGGGGAGAGAGGTTGAACATAACTCAGTTGAAACAAAAGGTGGGAATGTTTTAAGTGCTGGGGTGAGCTAGTGGAAAAGTACTGGTGGACATTAGGGAGGAGTTTGGTTAATGTGACTAGTCCACCTGTGTTTGATAATGGTCCCTATTGAAATTAGGTTCCTAGACTCCCACAGGGACTGGGAAACAGAGGCACTATTTCCTTCAATGATTATATTTCAAAGGGATGGCTTCCAGGTCCTTAGGAAAGATATTTCTGGGTTATAGAAGATTTGTATTTCAAAGAGTCCAAAAAAGAATTTATAATTGCAAGTTTTCTAAAGTAAATGCTCAAAGAAAAGGGAGATCAGGAGTCTGTAGTCAAGAAGAAACTGTCTAAAGCTGTCAAGGAAATATTAAAGCTCTGCTGGTCACTCTTTTGCTTCATTCCATCATTTCAGGCTGTTTCCTGCATCTCTCTCTTTCTCTTTTCCAATCAACCCACCAGGGTGTTTGCATATGCAATTCTTTCTACCTTAAACTCTCTTTGGCCTTCTCCTACTAATGATTTGTGTTTCTACTTAAATGACATTTCCTAGAAAGGCTTTTGTAGACCCATCAGTTTATACCAGGTGCCCCTGTTTTAGATATAGATATATACACAATTAATTATAAAATTATTTGGTTAAGTTTTCTTATTTAGCCGTATATTAGGGCAGAGATAATCTTTCTTTGTTCAACATCTAACATACTACCTGACATATAGAAGGCATAAAATAATTTCTCAATAAAAAAGGCTCAAGTCTTATTACCTCAGCCAGGTAAGCATGGCTCGAATCAACAGTCATAAGTCACATTGATAGTGTGTACCTTTAGGATGATGTGATGATAACGGCATTGTGCCCTTGGGATGATGTGATGAGAACAGCACTTTACCTCTGTGGCCTTCCATTCAGAAAGCTCATAGCTCCAGTCTGATCACAAAAGAAATCAGACAAATCTCAGTTGAGGGATATTCTACAACATACCTGACCAGTAGTCCTCAAAACTGTCAAGGTTATCAAACAAAGAGCATGAGAAACTGTCACAGCCAAGAGGAGCCTAAGGAGACATGAAGACTCAATATAATATGCCATCCAGGATGGGATTCTAAAACAGAAAACGTATATTAGGTTAAAATTAAGGAAATCTGAATAAAGCATGGATTTTAGTTAATAATACTGCATCAGTATTGGCTCATTAACTGTGACAAATGTATCATACTAATTTAAGATGTTAATAATAGGGAAAACTAGATGTAAGGTATATGGGAACTCTTTGTAACTATCTTCGTAATTTTTCTATAAATTTAAAATTATTGTACTGTAAAAAGTTTATTTAAAAATATTTGTTTCAATTTGGTTTCCTCCACATAAATATTTATTGAGTGTATGCCTGTACCCTGGAGGTATAGAAGGATTGACTATAAGTTATTTGAGCTGGAATGGAATTTAAGGGTTTCATGGTTCTATTTTTTTTTTTTTCATTTTATCCATGAAGAATCTAAGGTATAAGGGTATTAGATGACTTTCTCAAGATTAGATAGCTATCAAGCACAATATTTAAGACTGGACCCTGGCTATCCTTACTCTTTGTCCAGTGTTCTTCTTGATCCAACTTTCTGCCTCCTGGGATAAAACAGAATCCCTGGAACAGATAATGCAGTTTGATTGGGCCAATTCGTAAAATTCTGTAAATGCAATGACCATTCAGCACCTTATATTTTTGACAAGCTCTTCAATATTGATTTCAAGCAGTGTCGCCAAAACCCAAAGTTAGATGTCAGAGTCTATATCCTTTCTCTTGGACCTATTCTGTAAGGAGATAGTTACAGTGCCTAAATAATGGGAAACCTGATCAAACTGGTTTAAAGAAACAAGAAAAAATTCTCTACATAGGAACGTATTTAGAGGTAGCATAGTTTACTGTTCCAAGTTTGGTTAATTGGGCGAAACAAGGAGAACTTTCCTAGAAGCCCAGTCATCTGAGCTCCCCAACATGTCTCATGGCTATAAGTGTGCTAAGTGCCACTTGTAAACTGATCACTGTAATTTTCATAGTTTGTTTAGGCTGGTTAAAATTCCACTTCTGGGCTTGGGGATGGGCCCAACATTCAATCTTTCCTAAGGTATATGACCACCATATATAACACACACTCTCTTTCTCTCTTTTTATATATGTTGTTACACTACACATAACTTTATAACTTTATGTATACCTATACAACCCACTGTATAAAAACTACATATAACTATGTAAAACTATAACTGCATATGTGCATATATATATATGTGTGTGTATATACATATACACAGTAAAGTGATACACACACACACACAACTATCTGGTTGTATTATAGTGACCCTAGAGTGACCCTAGAGTAACTGTGTGAGATAAAAACAACATATATCACAATAGGTTCTATATAGGCTTAACTCAAATTTAGCTATGGAGATTAATCCTCTGAGGTGAAAATACAAAGAAAATTACATTTTTAATAAAAATCAAGCCAATAGAAAAATTCCAGTAAAAGCACTATGGTAATAAGCCAGTAATTCCTGGTTCACCAAAACATACTTACAATGAAGATTTTGTTATGATAGATTAACTTACTGAAAAAGAGTTACTTCTCTAATAATTAAAATGAATATAAACATTGTACTTAAGAATATGGGCCCTGTAGTCTAATTGCCTAGAATCAAATCCTATCTTTGGTGATTAATTGTTGTGTATTCTTTGGCAAGTTGCTCAACCTCTGTGCCTGTTTCCTCAGCTGCTAAAAGGGGACAATAATAATACTTACCTCACAGCATGATTGTAGTTATGGACCTGAAATGAAATTATACATATAAAGTGCCTAGAACATTGCCTGACATAGAGTAAGCCCTCAATACACACTAATTAATGTTGTTATAATTTAGTAATATTCCCATTGAGGTATTTACATGGTTTCTTTTGCTACATTATGCCTATATATTTTTATGTAGTATAATTTATTTACTGAACAAACTCAAAATTATCTAAGACATTATTTTTCAGCATAAAAGGGGATCAAAAGAATAAATAAATCCTAAAAAATTTAAAATTGTTTGAGGTGCCATGAGTTTCAAAGAGTCAGTATTTCAAAAGCCTGAAAAAGAATAATTGAATTAGCATATGTGAATTAGCTTTTATAGAGTAAAATTACACTGTCAAACTTTGAAAGTGAACCAAATCCTTAGGCGTGCGCTCCTTGTTTTCCAGTATCCTAGCATAGGATGATATATAATTCCTAGCATCTCTTTTCATGCCTTACAGATGTTAATCTGCTACATCTTTTACCTGTGAGGATTAAGGGGCATTTAGGAAGGTGAGATGACTGTAACTGAATTACAATGTATACATGGAGAGGAATGTGGAAATGGCAGTCACTATCTTCATCATTCACACAGGGTAGGAAATATTGGGGGGCGGGGACAACAATCCTGTGATACAATAGTGATTTGGATACCGGTTATTGCTTTGCTCCAGGATGCCTGTTGGGCAGACTGTTATGCTGATTCAGTGCTCAGAAATGTGTTTTGTGTTTAGCAAAGTATTTGGTGCAGGCTACTGTGAGCAGTGGATCAAAGAACTGATGGTGAGATAAGTGGAGTGATGAGAATCTCTCGAGCTCTCTGATAATTACACAGGAACTTTGCTAAAAAGATTTTGTGCTCTAGGATCAGGTCCAGGTAGGTATGAGTCACCATCCCAGCAGGTTGTAGCTTGGCAGTGGTAGTCAGGAGCTCTGGCTTCTTCTACTTGTAAAACTTCCTGGGGTTGAATCCTGCTTCCAGTCACCCCTTTCTAGCTGCATAGACTTTGACAAACCATTTGATACATCTGTGCCTCAATTTCCTCATCTGATTTAGAATAATACCCACCAAATAGGGTTTTTCGAACAAATGAACTTTATGAACAAATAAAGTAATGGCTATATATCTCTGTATCTATCATCTCTATCCATCTGTCCATCTAGAGATGAGATTAATGTCTGCCACAAAATAATCATCCAGTGTCTATTTTCATTATTTTCATGAAAGCTCCCATCATGTTTCCATTTTTCCCAGAAACCTCAAAAAACTCAAAGTCTATATAGGATGCTGGGATCTTAAGGGCCCTCTCCCAGACAAGGTGTGCTATGTAAATGCTGCTGAGGTATCCATTTAGGTGGAGTTTTCCACAGATTTAATAAAGAGCTGTCCTTTCCCAGGCTGTCTCATTTGGTTATTTTAATCTACCATAAGATATAAGGCAGAACTATATTTATGTCAGACATTTAATCATTGGGAGATGTAATCAGGAAACCTGACTTGTGTAAAGGCTTCCACTTGAGTGATTAGGTGCATTGTAAATTAGTGAACTCCTCCACACGGGCCACAAGGATGGGAGAGGAAAGTCAGCCTTCTCATCAGACTAGCTGTAGAGTCATTGACTGCACTGTCCAACTTGACCTTTAGGAGCCAGACATCGAAACACTGTGGTGTAATAATGTCTTCTGTTATTTTCCATAAGTGGAATGATTTAACATTTAAAACAGAATCATCTTAAGAAAGGCTATTGTAGTTGGACCTTTCTACCCAGGACAAAAAGGTGTGTAAAGCAGATACATAAATTGGTTTTAATCAGTCAGGAGCAAACTGACTTAGATTAATATAAGCTAATTGGTTTTCATAATCATAATGTACTTATATGAAGGCAGTAAAGTGTATATCCATTTAATCATATCCAAAATTAGACACACTAAATGAGCATTCCTAAACATAGGCTGCTATGAGCACAAAAACAAAATTCTATAAAGCATTTTTTATTAAATGATTAGGGTTTTTTTTTAACTTAAATATTGAAGACAAGGCAAAGCTTCTAACTGCTTACTGCTGTAAATGATGACAATCAATTACTGAAAAGTAGACAGGGTCTTCTGCAAAGGGGCTAAAAAAGATCAATATGGTCTCCTAGCAACAGACCTGCATGCTGGAGATCCTGCAGCCATCTGGGACCCTTTGCTCCCTGACCTGACCCAGTGAGCCGTGGTAGGGTCACTCTCTGCATTTCCATAAGGCTAACTCTGAGTGCATATTTCCCAAAGACAAAGGCACCCATACTTATCAAAATAAATATGACGGGGATTGAGCATCTAATGTACAATATACAGCTAGTGAAATTATAACCTGTAATTATAAGCTACATAAATTACAATCAAACTATTTGATTTGACCTAGATAGCACTGTACAAAGTAAAACTGGAGATACAAAGAAAATCAGATGGTATTGCTCAGCAAATTCAAATCACAGAAATTAACATATTATGAGAATCATCAGGCTCTGGAGTCTGGTAGTGTTTATTTTGGTTACTAGTCTAATCACAACTGATCTTTTATAATAATTGATGACCAAAGTAATTTTCTAGCTATAAAAGGCCAAGTTATTTTGACCCTAGCCCAAATTGATTATATGTTTTACTTCATTTTTTTGTATACAACTTTCTTTTTAGGTCCACTTATTTCTATTAGGGATGGCAAAGAAAAACATTAAGAAATTTTTATATTATAATAAACTGTGGCATATACAAAGTACATGATAAAACGTTATCCCAAGTCAAACATGTTACTCAGCCTGCCCTAAGGGTAGTAGCTGGGCAACATTTCTGGAAGATTTGATTTCTGAAAAATTTTTCTCAGCAATTAAGTTTAGTGTCCTTTGGACCTAGTTTGTCTGGTTTCACATACCAGTTCCAAAACTGACTAGCTGCTTGACTAGGTAAACTACCTAATATCTTGGGACCTCAGTTTCCTCATCTGTATCATGGGAATAAGTAGTTATTCTAAGTATTAAATTAATGTGTGCAGAATATTAGAATAACAATATCTATCTAATGTATAGTTAGCACAATAAATTTTAATTTCATGATTATCCTTAGGAATCATGCTAATATATATTAGGATATATGCTAATATAATTGATTAATTCAATTCCTGGGAGCCTGCTCTGTCAGGCACTGCTCTAAGCCTTGGTTCCATAGTAGTGAGCATGAGATGAAGTCCCTGATTTTATGGATGTTACATTTCTGAGATCAAGTCCATTCATTTCTGATATAGGGCACTGGGAATGGATATCTTGAAGTTTCAGGTTCCTAGAATGAGCAAAATAACAGGAAGAGGCCTGTAAACAGAGATTGTGGTATCTACCACATTTTCAGTCAATTTTATTTTACTTCAAGGAAAAGATTAGGGAAAAGCAATACAAGTTTTAGTCAAGCATATTTCATCCTTGTGCACAGGCTGTTGCTTATATGTGAATTGAAGGGCACTGTTGAAAGATTTCCCAATCTTTCTTTAACCCTGATATTCTTATTATTAGAACTTCATTAGCTTGCGATTTTAAATAATTATGATTCTAGGAGCTCACTTTCAGCACATGATTTTTTTTGTAGACAGGATTACAAAGCCATAATTTATCTATTAGTACATCACGAAAACCAGTCTACCAGATGTTAGCAAGCCTGTTACCTAGGAAGGCACTGAAAGCAAAAGGAGAAACAAATTAGAATGAGATTAGAGTTAGAAGAAATGTAATAATTTAATAACCCTTTGTGAGCACTGCAGAGGAGGCCCCTGGACAGCCTGGGGTGGGCCTGAGGGCTGCAGATACCTGTAGAGAGTGGGGAGGAGGGCACTTGTAGTACAAAGAGTAATGAGTGGCACTGCTCACTCCACTTTCTAATACTCAGTAAAACAAGACCAGCAAGAAAAAGAACATATTCCTCTGTCTTTTATAATAAAAAAATGACCTGAATTCTAACTGGAATTCCTTTGTTATTCACTGTCTCTGTAACCTCAAGAAAGTCATTTAACTTCTCTGAAGCCTCAGTGTCTTCATCTCTAAAACGGCAATGACAATATATCTCTTGCATGACTGTCAGAAGAATCAATAAGATAACACATGTAGAGCTTAGCTCATATAATAGGTACTCAATACATGAAATAATGACAAACATCATGATTTTTTATTGTTGTCATTATCGTAGAGCATGAATATCCAGAAGACAAAAAGAGGAAGCCATGCTTCTTTCTCAATGTCATTTTAGTACCCATGCAATAGACTCAATTGTTGTGTCCCCTAAATTCATTTTGAAACCCTCACACCCAAGGTGAGGGTATTAGGAGGTGGAGCCTTTGAGAGGTGACTAGGTCATGACAGTGGAGGCCTCATGAATGGGATTAGTGTCCTTACAAAAGAGATCCCAGAGAGAGCTCTCACCCTTTTTACCATGGAAGACACAGCCAGAAGACAGCTGTCTATGAGGAAGCAGGATCTCACCAGGACCTAAATCTGCTGGTACCTTATTTTGGACTTCTCAGACTCCAGAACCATGAGAATTAAATTGCTGTTGTTTATGAGCCACTCAGGCTATGGTATTTTGTTATAACAGCTTGAAAAGACTAAGACAACTATGTGGAAAACATGTTAGGTACTTATGAACAATATATATTATTTATATACAGTTCACTCTTGAACAACACAGCGGTTAGGGTACAATAAAAAATCCATGCATAAGTTTTGACTTTCCCAAAACTTAATTGCTAATAGCCCAATGTTCACTGGAAGCCTTACTGATAACATAAATAGTTGATTAACACATATTTTGTATGATATATGTATTATATAGTATATTATTATAGTAAGCTAAGGAAAAGAAAACGTTATTAACAAAATCATAAGGAAGAGAAAATACATTTACTGTTCATTAAGTGAAACTTACATTGAGTAGGTTGAGAAGGAGGAAAAAGAGGAGGGGCTGATCTTGCTGTTTCAGGGGTGGTAGAGTCAGTTCAGATCCTTTCAGTTCAACCCTGTGTTGTTCAAAGGTCAACTGTACATTGTTTACATATATATATATAATATTTATACACTTACATTGTTTATCATCAGATTGTAGATACAAAATTATACATATACAATATGACATGTATTAATATATGCATTCTATATTTATATAATAATTATTATATAATAATTATATTACATGCATATATAAATATATAGATATATATTTATAAATATAAGTATATATACACATACCTATAGGGCTTCTAACCAATATGCCAATATTTGAGCATGAATGTATGCTCATATATTGCCTATTGCTATTGCTGTGCAGGGTATCATGGGAAATACAAGAAAAGTCCAAGATGGCCTTTACTCTCAAGTGATTTACAATCCAGATGACAAGACAAAATAATATACATACCTTTGTGGAAAAGAATTTGGAGATTCCTCAAAGAGCTAAAATTAGATTTACCATTCGATCCAGCAATAGCATTATTAGGCATCTACCCAAAAGAGCACAAGACATTCTATGATAAAGACATCTGCACCCGAATGTTTATGGCAGCACAATTCACTATTGCTAGGTCATGGAAA
>CAUYRT010047453.1:0-12292 GCA_963574885.1 Lepilemur ruficaudatus
ACCCTCCCGCCTTGGCCTCCCAGAATGCTAGGATTACAGGCGTAAGCCACTGCACCTGGCCCTTTTCACTCTCTTAATTGTACCTTTTAATGAGAAGTTCTTAGTTTTATATAGATCATTTTATCAATTTTTGCTTTTTGGTTGATGATTAGTGCTTTTGTGTCCGGTGTAGGAAGTCTTTGCATATTGAAGATCTCAGATGTTTATGTTTTTCTCTACAGGCTTTATTTTTTGTGTATGTTTTGTTTTCTTTTGAGACAGAGTTTCGCTTTGTTGCCTGGGCTAGAGTGCAGTAGCATCATCAGAGTTTACTCTAGCCTCAAACTTCTGGGCTCAAGGGATCCTCCTGCTTCAGCCTCCTGAATAGCTGGTACTACAGGCATGCACCACCACACCCAGCTAATTTTTCTTTTCTTTGTGTGTGTTTGGGGGTGGGGTCTCGTGTTGCTCAGGCTAGTCTTGAACTCCTGTCCTCAAGCCATCCTCCCACTTCAGCCTCCCAAGGTGCTTCAGCCTCCCAAGGTACAGGCATGAACCACTGTACCTGGCCTATAGGCTTTATTGCTTTACCTTTGACCTTTAGATCTACTCTCCATCTGGAATTAATTCCTGAGAGGCAACATTTTAAAAAATGGTTTGTCTCCTCTTTCCAGCTAATACTTTTACATGTCTTTTTCTTTTTTAAGGGGTAAGAGGTGTTTAACATGGTTGGAAAAATATAATGTAGCGTCCAGGAATTGGTTGATTATAAAGATTGACCCTCAGGTGGTGATTGCAGGGTTAGGAGGATGAGCCAATGATTTGTAGGCTATCATAGGCTAGAGACTTAGCTAGGCATTTCATAAACTTTAACTCATTGAATCTTTACAATATTCTTGTAAAGTAGATGGCATCATTCCTTACTTGGAAATGAGCAAACTGGGGCCCATAGTGGTAAATAAACTTTCTCAAGCTTGCACAGCTAATTAGTGTGCAAACCCATGGCTTAAAACCTAGTCATTTTGGCTCTCACTGCACATTTTTATAAAATCTTAACTATTAAACTTAAAAATTTAACCTATTCATCTTAAATTGCTGTGGTATTTGGCCCAAATAATGTTAATGTAAATGTTAAATGGCTATGAAGCCAAGTATGTAGGGACTTTTTAATTTAGATGGTTTGAAGGAAACAGAAGATAAATGAACGATCTAGAGATCTCAGGGGACAGACAGTATTGAAGTGGTAATCCGACGCTTGAAAGATTAGGTGCCTAAGAGATTCTTGTCAGTGGATAATATTGCAAGAGAAACGTACTTGGTTGGTTGTTTGGTTTGCTGTGTTGTAGATCTTACTTTCCGTGCTATGAAATGTAGGAAATTTCCTTTAAGTATATTAGGGTCAAAGAGAGCATTTTGTAGAGCGCCCTCTGCTGGTTCTCTAGCAGTAATTAAGATAGCTACTTGCCATAATTGTGCTGGTACTAGTGATGTAAATAAATTTGAGAAAGAAATTAATTTCAAGGTTCATTAGAAAAAGAGAGGAGATTGATGTTTGTAGCAAATGAAAGGGAAAAATAGAGTAGGGAAGGGATTAAGTTTATTTTAGAATTCAAACTCAGCTATTGGATCCTTTTTGAGTTATAGAAAGGATACTTCTGAGATTAGAAACTTTCCATTTCAAACAAATAGCTTAAACTTTATACTCGGAATGTGGCATGATAAGAATCTGTGTAGGATCAGCTTTCTAAGTTAGTGATGACAATACAAAAGTGCTGTCTTTATCCCTTTTTAAGTAAAAGGTAAAATTTTGACAGCCTCAGCACAGAAGTTTGAAAATGACCAATAAACTAGTTGAGTTCTATGTAAAATGCTATTGGTGGTAATTTGGAAACATTCAGATTCAGAGAATCAGATGATTTGTTGTGGACTCTACTAAATCAGAAATTCTACTGTGAGGGAGCGCCTAAGGATCTATGCTATTTATCCCCTTTCACACCTGAGGCATTTCACATCTAATTGCTAGCCACCTAATAGGCATTTCACACCTAGTAGAGCTGACTTGTTTTCCCAGCTATCTGTGATTTGACCTTTTTTTTTTTTTTTTTTCTTTTTGATACAGAGTCTCAGCTCTGTTGCCCAGGCTAGAGTCCTGGGGCATCAGCTTAGCTCACAGCAACCTCAAATTCCTGGGCTCAAGCAATCCTCCTGCCTCAGCCTCCCAAGTAGCTGGGACTACAGGGGTGTGCCACTATGCCCAGCTAATTTTTTAATATTTTTTTAGTTGTCTGGCTAATTTCTTTCTTTTTTTTTTTTTTTTAGTAGAGATGGGGTCTCACTCTTGCTGAGGCTGGTCTCGAACTCCTGACCTCAAGCGATCCTCCCACCTTGGCCTCCCAGAGTGCTAGGATTACAGCACAAGCATTGAGCCACCACACCCGGCCTTGACCTCACTTTTCTTACAATAACTCCAGGCAGCCAGTACTTACCTTTCAGAGTTGCCATTTGAGGAGAAATCTATCTGCTATTTTGGGTTCTATACATTTTATTTGATAATATATAGAATATGAAATAACTCCCATTTAAGAAAACTGAGTATAAAGAAACTAAGCAAAATATGTACTGATTTTTATTAGAGCAAATACCTTTAATAAATCCCTTGATATTTAACTTACTTAATTTAAAAAAATAATTTAGGGCTGGGTACAGTGGCTCACTCCTGTAATCCTAGTACTTTGGGCTGCTGAAGCAGGAGGATCACTTGAGGCCAGGAGTTTGAGACCAGTCTGAGCAAGAGTGAGACCCTGTCTCTACAAAAAATAAAAATAAAAATAATTAGCTGGGCATGGTGGTGTGCACCTGTAGTCCCTTGGGAGGCTGGGAGGACACTTGAGCCCAGGAGTTTGAGATTGCAGTGAGCTGTGGTGACACCATTGCACTCTAGCACAGGCAACAGAGCAAGACCGTGTCCCCACAATCCCCCCCAAATGATTTAATCCCAAATTTGCAGGAAAACTTACATAAAGCAAGATCAAACAGTTTTAATAAGTTAAACGTTGAACTGTCTTTATAATTGATGTAACTACTCTTTATTATGACAAAAGAGTAACTTTTAGTTTTACGTCTTCAGAGACAATGATAGTATAATTTGGCTTACATAAATAAAAGGTAACAAGTAATGAATGATTCTGATTGACATTGGCATTACAGGGATGCACTCTGGGTACAATCTAGGTTTCATTTTGAAAGAATTAAAATGATTTGTTACTGTGTAATTAGCAATAGCTTTATGTATGGTTGGTTGAATGTGTGTATCTATTATTTGGGTAGCTTCAAAATTGAGTATTAGAACTGTTTGTACTATTATAGAAAATCAGCTTATAAATATCAATGCAAATTTTTAGTGGGATCATTTTGACAGTACTTAGTAACATAAAGCAGAACAAAAATTCCTTAGACTGTTAAGAAAATATTTTGGAAAAGGAAATGCAAAGTGGATTGTATTTACTTTTTGCTTTTTTGGATCATATTTCTACTCTTACTAGCTGCTAATATTTTATTACTGTAAATTCAGAAAATTTGATAGTTAATTTTAATACATTTCAAATTTTAGATACTGAACATTTGAGTTGTTGAGAAGCTAAGTAATCTTAATCTTTCATTTAAAGGCCTATAAATCTAGTTCCACCCTTTCTTTCCAGCCTTCCAATTGGGCTATTAATTTGAAGACGTACTTTTGAGTTTCATTCCATCACTCACTAGCTATGGCACCATAGGCAAGTCACAGGATGGTTTTTTCAGCTATAAAATGAAACAGTTGCACAAAATTAGTGGCAGTGGCTTCTAAACCTTCTTTGAGTCATAGAGAAACCCTTTGAGAATCTGATAAAAGCTACCCTGAAAACTACTTATTCATACAAAAGATTGTGTGTAATTTCAGGAGCTGCAGTGTTTCCTGAAGCCATCCACAGACCTCAATTTAAGATCCCCTGGATTAGATGATGATTTCTGGGTCAATTCTAGTTTTCAAAACCTGTAATTGTATACATCCATACACACTACCTTGTTGTCTAGCTACACATATTATGATCCTCATTCTTCAGACTTCTGCTTCTGGGTGTTTACTCATATTATTTCATCTACTTTCAGATGTCCTTCCTTATCCCTTTACCCTGTCTTTGTCTTTGAAAGTTCTCCCTTCCTTTTAAAGCACTATTCAGTGTCATTTTTTTTCTGTGATGCTTCTTCAATCAGGATTAATCTTCCCCTTAGAACTTTATACCACCATTATAGCCCTTAACCTGTTTGGTCTTGTATTACACTGATTAGAGTGTCCATCTCCCCTTCTCTTCTCGTCTGTTTCTTGACAGGTTATAAATGTCTTGATGTCAGCAACTGTGTTCCTATATTAGCTTTGTAACTGAATGGTGCCTTGCTAGTAGTAGTCAAGGAATAAATGCTTTAATTTATGGCTCAGTTGTAATGATTAACTGTCTGTCGTATCATGTTCTAGTTGCTGGGAAGATTAGCCCCTCCCCACCAAAAAGGAGAAGGTGGTGTGGAAATAGAAGCGTAGCAGGAAAGCCTCATAGAAGACATGAACTTAAAGAATGGGTAGAATTTAGGGAGCTGGAAGGGCATTATCTGGGATAGATGAAGAGAAATGAGAAAACTAGCCTGTACCTACATTTCATTATCAATGAAATTAATCTATTTTATTAAAAAGTAGCTATTGAAATCTAGCTTGCAATTTTTAATCAAACTTTGCATTTTTTATTTTTGGCATTTTTGTTTTTACAGGTACAAGAAAATTCCCCAGGACATAGAGCCGGACTGGAACCTTTCTTTGATTTTATTGTTTCTATTAACGGTTCAAGATTAGTAAGTTCAACTCTTTGTAGTTTTGTCTATAATATTTTGTAATTTTTTGAAAATGGAATTTTTCAGATTGTCTGGGATGATGTTTCCTAGTTACAGACATTATATAGATAGTGTGATGCCAGTTTATAGAAGTAATCATGTGTTAATAAACATTAAAATGTCAAATCTAGAATACTAATACCTTATGTTCCCGTGATTATCTTAGGGGAATAGAATCACTGGAGACCTTTATTTTATATGTTAAATATTTAATTTTATAAGCCATTTTTTATAAGATGAAAAAGATTACTTTTTTATGCTTATTCTCAGTAGAATCAAAAAAGACATCTAAAGCAGTTTAAAGATGTCACATTTTGTAGGTTGTTGACAAATGGATTAAAAAGACTCAGTCTCAAATAACTTGCCAATTTTCTTGGAGCTAAGTTTCATGATGTATAATTTTATTACAACCACACAGGGTTATGCTCCAAAGTGTGGAACTAAAACCACTGTTTATAATTGTTTTCAGTTTACCCATAGTAAAATCCTATAGGAAGGAAATTGTATCATCTTAGCAAAGAAAATTTTATGACAGTAGCTACTTGGTTAGTTTATTTTTTCATAACAGTCTTAAGTTTTTGTTCATTACTTACCAACGTCTCCAACATGATGGCCTTTTTATTCATTGATGTAATGAAATAATTCAAAATGGAAACATTACTATTTCCATTTTCTTTTCCTTCCAACTACTAATAAATAATAAAGTATATATTTAGAAGTAGAGTCCAAAATTAAACTTTAACCCCAGTAAATGTTTTAGATTTTTAAGTCAAAGTCATCACAGCTTTGTTAGTAATGTGACTTCTTATGGCATATTTTGGTTTTGATCACCAAAGTCCTCGGTCACTCTAAATAATGTTAGATTGCAAATTCCATAATCCATAGTAAGCTATTAGAAAAAGTTAGTTCGAAGTTGTTGCTAACATAAGAGTTGTTCTTAATTTCTTGACATTCTTTTACATGGAGGAATATTTAAATGTTAATGAAAGCTTTGCCTGCTGAATGTTTTGTTTATGTTGATTATTAATATTATTCTTATAGAGCCATAGGATGCTTAAGGTAAATTAACATTAAATTTTTATTTATTAAGGAATATGTATTCTATGTTCACAGAATAAAGACAATGACACTCTTAAGGATCTACTGAAAGCAAATGTTGAAAAGCCTGTAAAAATGCTTATCTATAGCAGCAAAACACTGGAGCTGCGAGAGACCTCAGTCACACCAAGTAACATGTGGGGCGGCCAGGGCTTATTGGGAGTGAGCATTCGTTTCTGCAGCTTTGACGGGGCAAATGAAAACGTGTGGCATGTATTGGTAGGTATCAGTTGTTAACTGTTACTTGCAGCACAAGAAGCAATGTAGAAAGGTATTTTAATAGTGATTGTCTCTGGTTTGGTGAGATTATAGGGGTGTTATCATTAGGCTGCTTTAATTTCTGAAAATCAGCATTCATTGCTTTTCATATATGGATCAATTTAAAACCTTAAGGAAGAGAAGGAAATACAGAAGCTTAAGAACTGTTTTTCTAATGATTTACCCATTAGGGGAAGATATGTAAGATAGCTACAGAAATATTTTAAATATTTATTAAATATTATGTAATTTTTATGCTTAAAAGTTTTAAATACATATAATCTATAGTTTCTGACATCTGACATCACTAACAAGATAGAAATGTAGAGGTTTTAAAATCACTGTAATTAAGAACTACGAATATAAAACTTGGAAGATTATTTTGTATATTTAGGGTATGTTTTTGTGTCGTCCTAGGAAGTGGAATCAAATTCTCCTGCAGCACTGGCAGGTCTTAGACCTCACAGTGATTATATCATTGGAGCAGATACGGTCATGAATGAGGTAATTAGTGTGTTTATTAATAATAAAAATTATTTAACATTTTCTCATTGAGTTCAGAGGAATATTTGCATACTTTGCATTTAGAATTGAAGTTTTGGTCTTTGCTGATCAAGATAGCTTATGCCACAGGGTATTAAATGGAACATCTGGGAGATGTCTTATTAGGTATAGCTATGAAGAAGAAAACATACTGTGTAACAATTGCACAGATTTTGTGTATGATGTACAGAAATCTCTTACATACCTCAGGACCAAAGCAAATTCTCATTTCAATTGGTCACTGATTTCATTTTCTCTTCCTCTTTTTGTTCAGGTGACAAAATCAGCTCAGCTGTATTAGCCAGATCCTTTTCCTTATCTGTTAGCTAGTAAAAGTGTACATTGCTAAATAAAAAATGAGGGTATTACTATTAAGCTGCTTTTAGTTTCTGAAAATCAGCATTCATTGCTTGTTAAATATGGATCAATTAAAAACTTGAGAAAGAGAAGGAAATATAGAAGTTTAAGAACTATTTTTCTAATGATTTATCCATTAGAAGATATATATATATAGCTAAATCAAAAATGAGAGAAAATACCTCAATTGATTATTCACAGGCAGTTACAGATCGAACTCCTTATTCTACTCTTTTCCCCCTTCTCACTACTGCACTTAACTAGCTTTAAATAAACAAATAAAAATGAGAGAAAAACAAGGTGCCCAGATAACTAGGTCTTAATAATGGAGAGTAAAAGCAGAATCTGTAGAACTTAGATATAGAAGGGCTTTATTAAGAATGCTGACTAGGCCAGGTGTGATGGCTCACGCCTGTAATCCTAGCACTCTGGGAAGCTGAGGCAAGAGGATGGCTTGAGGTCAGGAGTTTGAGACCAGCTCAGCAAGAGCGAGACCCTGTCTCTACTAAAAATAGAAAGAAATTAGGCAGGAAACTATAATATAAAAAGAAAAACAAAAAGAATGCTGACTAGGTCTTATGGAACTGGGCACAAGGCCTTGTACGCGGTAGGCCTTGCTTGAATTAATATATTGACTTAAACCTTGCTTGGAATATCAGTTTTTGGAAATGACTTTTATGTCTGGGACAGGGCCCAGAATCTGTTTTTTGGGAGTTTTTTTGTTTGTTTGTTTGTTTTTTTTGAGACAAAGTCTTACTCCATCACCCAGGCTAGAGTGCCATGGTGTCAGCCTAGCTCACAGCAACCTCAAACTCCTGGGCTCAAGCAGTCCTCTAGAGTAGCTGGGACTACAAGTGCACACCACCGTGCCTGGCTTATTGTTTCTATTTTTAGTAGAGACAAGGTCTCGCTGTTGTTCAGGCTGGTCTTGAACTCCTGTGTTGTGTTTTTTGCTTTTTTTTTTTTAGAAATGTTCCCTAGGTGATTCTGATAGTAGCCAGGTTTGAGACCAACTCTTCTAAAGTACAATAACATAAAAACATTTTTCTTCTATAATACTGTTGCAGTCTGAAGATCTATTCAGCCTTGTTGAGACACATGAAGCAAAACCACTGAAACTTTATGTATACAACACAGACACTGATAACTGTCGAGAAGTGGTTATTACACCAAATTCTGCATGGGGTGGAGAAGGCAGGTAAGGTCATTTTTTAGACTAAGTTTTGGCTGTTTAAATTTACCATCAGATATGTTATAAACATTAATTGTTTTTATTTTGAAAAAAGGAAAGGGCCAACCTAGACTATTAAAACCAGTAATTTATTTTTTTTTAAAGCACATATCTAAGGAACGTGGTATATATCCCATGGTCCTTTTCTTTACTGATCAAAGAGGTAGCAGCATTTCTTTATTTGAAGAGTTATTGAACATGTACAATAATTATAGAAAAGCCTAGGGTTTGGAAACTTTACGAGTGTTTTGTAAAAGTTCCAGCCCATGCTGGGAAAAGGATGACTTAATTACTGCAGGCTGGAAAAGCCTCCATTTGTTCATAGTATCTTTGCTCACACTACTTGAGATTCTTTAGCTGAATGTGTTTCACCCCAAGAATTCTAACTGGTTGCAATTTGAGAAAAGATAGGGGTGTCATCTAAGAATCTGGTCTGTCTGGGGCAGTACTCAAGTTATCGTTGTTCATTGTCCAGGTTTATAAATACCCAGAAATGTGATCTTCTCAAGGCATTCAAAATTTATTCATTTTGGAGGGATTGCCTCACATAAACTAAATTTGCAAAGAAGCTACCGTATCAGTTTACTGTAGAAAAATACCCCATCTCCAGTTAGAAGAATATTCAGGTCGGATTAGTACCACAAGAGCTCTTACTGATTTAATAGAATCAAAGTGCAAGGAAGAGATTCTGTGGATAGTGAAGTCCAACAGCAAAGAATATTGCTCATTCTTTTGTTTTTAATTATGTTCACCAAATGCTGAATACTGCTACATTCTTGTTTTTGGAGCCCTTCTTTTCTAGACTTGTGGCAATTATTCCTTTTCTTTGGAAGATATTTTTCCTTTTGATGTGGTTTATTACCATCGATAGCCATTGCTTAAGACAGGCCCATACAGAACATTTTCTTGTGTCTGCCTCTGGTCATGCCTTTGGCATTTCCATGCCTGTTTTTATTCCTTCCTCAGAGGCCAAGCACATGTCATTCATTACTTAATATTTCTCTTAATTTCATTCTTAGGCTATCTTTAAGTTTGCAGAGGGTCCTGCTGTTGCCTATAGTGCCTTCTGTACCACCACTTAGTTATTTTGATTAATAAGCACCTTGTTTTAAAATGTAACTACCATCAATCGGTATAAATTATTTAATCTAGGCCAAATGTGGTGGCTCACACCTGTAATCGTAGCACTCTGGGAGACAGGAAGATCACTTGAGGTCAGGAGTTTCAGACTAGCCTGAGCAAGATGGAGGCCCCGTCTCTACTAAAAATAGAAAAAAATTAGCCAGGCACCTAAAAATAGAAGGAAAAAATATTAGCCAGGTCTACTTGGGAGGCTGAGGCAGGAGGATCGCTTGAGCCCAGGAGTTTGAGGTTGCTGTGAGCTAGGCTGATGCCACGGCACTCTAGCCTGGGCAACAGAATGAGACTCTGTCTCAAAAAATAAAATAGAATAAAATACAAAGGAAGCAGAATAAGGAGATAAGTCCAAGAAAAAAATTGTGGAGATAAGAGAAGTAGGGTGTATCCATTCTCTCTTGTGGCCAAGTCTTGTCAGACCACCACAGAACCTGTTCCATCTCTTCCAGAAGCTTCTCTCTCCCCTCAGCCCACAGAGAGGGGCAGAAATGCAGTCACTTCTGCCAGCCAGAGGCTGCAGGTCACCTGCCAGCTTACCTGGGGCTTTTGGAGGTTCGGCCCCTCCTTCCGCTGCGCTTGCCTTTGGCGCCATCTGCTGGCCATTTGGGAGTTGTGCTGTCCTCATTGGACGCTCACAAAAAAAATAAATGTATCATTGGTCTGGAAGTACCTAACTGCTCCCAAAAGTGAATATTTGTTGGTTTGGGGACAAGACAGAATTGCTTTAGCATAGATATCAAGCTTCCCCCTAGATACTTCTTAGGTGTCAGAGGTGAATTTGGTACCAAGGCTACGATGTCTGTGGCTACAGCATCACCCTGTTGGTGGCTGGCATTGTTTGGTCCTCCGACTAGCTTGGAGGGGTTTCCCACAGCTGGCCTCTCCTTGCAAAACCCTTGAACTGTCACTTCTATAGATAGGGGATTACTTTGGTAAAATCCAAGTACTATGGCATTTTGGGGAAAAGATGTCACTCATTACGTAGAAAAAGGGGGACTTTTTCTAAATCCTATCAGGAAAGGTCGTGGACAAAGATGATCGTCTTCTCAAGAGAACATTTGTTAGGTGCAAGACATTGACGAGACCCTTTTCCACTGTTGCCAGCTAATCACAGACCCGACTGTCACTTGGGGATGGGACCCTAACACTACAGAAGTTCCATACAGCTCTTGTACCCATTGTCACTGAGCAGAGAACACATCCAATTAGCCACTAGGAATGAGATGCTTTGTTCCAAGTCAGAGCTTTTAGCCACTGGGTGTGTCTTCTGCACTCACGGGACGGTGGATACCTCGTCTGTTTCCGCTTCACCCTTTGTGACAGTTGACTGATCTCAACATTTCCAGAAAGGATCTCAATGGACGGAGCATTCGTAATCCCTGAGAGCAGTAGTTCTTATCCTGGAACATTCTAGAATCACCAGTGCCTACCCTCCATTTGGTCCATACCAATTAAGTCAGACTCTGGCAGTGATACCTGGGACTGGTATTTTTGTTCAGGGCCTCAGGTAATTCCAATGAGTAGCCAGGACTGAGAATCATCCTTAGATGGACAATTCGTGGGAAACGGGAGAGCAGAGGGTTTCTGGAGGATAGTCCCCTCCTCCCGTTGCGCCTGCCTTTGGCGCCATCTGCTGGCCATTTGGGAATTGTGCTGTCCTCCTTGGACGCTCACAGGGTCCAAACAGGGTTTTCATGACCTTCCACTTAGGCTCCTTTGGCCTCCCTTGACATTACTTTTGCCCAGTTGAAATCTACCCTCCATACTGTGTCTGCACCGAATTTCTATTCATGAGAATAATCCATCAATTCTGAAAATGAAATGTTCAAATAGGATATGCTATACAGTCTAGGATTTTCCAGTGACTTAATTATCTAATTACTACAGCCGGCTGCCTAGCACAAACGATTTCATTCGGTTTCACTATTTTATCACACAATTCAAAGAAAATTTGAATTTCTAATTCAATTTTTTATTCTTTTGGACTATTCTAGAGAGTTTCGTGTATCTCCAATGATAGCTCCATCGCCGGACTTATCATCACTCCGAGGTTGCATTTCATTTTTGGTGTAAAATAATACATGTGCCGAAGGAGCACTGTTCCTGAAATAGTTTAATTATCCTAAACTGGTTTTATCTTAAACAGACTCCCTGGACTGAAAAGGCAGAAGTTTGCATGGGAAGAAAGCAAAATGGGACCCCCAGAATAGGAAGACAGAGGCAGAAAGAACAGAGTCAGGTTAGGAGACAAAATGCTTTCCCTGTGCATCTGCTGCTTAGAACCGCACAGACTCCCGACCTCAAAAGCACATTTGTTCATTGTTCTTTATTCCCAGAAAGCCAGAAAAGTTGAACAATACAGAAACTTGTGTGGTTAAGATAGCATTCCTAGACCTTGACTGAAGAACTTCTTTGTTTAAGAAAGCTACTCTTCCGCACTGAGCCGCTACAGCTCAAGGGTTTTGCGAGGAGAGGCCAGCTGTGGGAAACCCCTCCAAGCTAGTCGGAGGACCAAACAATGCCAGCCAACAACAGGGTGATGCTGTAGCCACAGACGTCATAGCCTTGGTACCAAATTCACCTCTGACACCTAAGAAGTATCCAGGGGGAAGCGTGATATGTATGCTGAAGCAATTCTATCTTGTCCCCAAACCAACAAATATTCACTTTCGAGAGCAGTTAGGTACTTCCAGACCAATGATACATTTATTTTTCTTGTGAGTGTCCAATGAGGACAGCACAACTCCCAAATGGCCAGCAGATGGCGCCAAA
>CAUYRT010047454.1:0-11652 GCA_963574885.1 Lepilemur ruficaudatus
GGCATGGTGGCACATGTCTGTAGTACCAGCTACTCGGGAGGCTGAGGCAGAAGGATTGCTTGAGCCCAGGAGTTTGAGGTTGCTGGGAGCTAGGCTGGCGCCATAGCACTCACTCTAGCCCGGGCAACAGAGTGAGACTCTGTCTCAAAAAAAAAAAAAAAAACCAAAAAAACATATTATAGTGCTCTCCCTGTGCTAAACTCTCTGCTAAGGGATTTGTCCTTGTCTTCTTAACAAGTTATTTACTATTTTTTGTTCCCATTTTGCAGGTGAGGAAACAGGGTTAGACCAGAGAATTGGACATCCTTATTATAAATATCATACCTAGAATATCGATTTTAAAAGAACTAAGGTATTATAAAATTCCTTATATACTAAAACTAAATTAAATGCCATTTTATATTTCCTTTATGCTTGAAGTCTCATTTAGTGGAGCTGAGGTCCTAATTCAAACTTAAATTATCCAAAGATGAAAGTAAGCATTGATAAGCTAATTAAATTATTTCTGAAAAAGTTTTAATTTCTTAGCAAAGCTCCAAAAAATTTCTGTACTTGACATATATTGATATGTCAGGTACTTTTCATAAAGCGAGTTTTTACACAACATACTTTGCCCCCTCAATTTATAATAGTTTAAAACACAGAAGTATCTTTTATTAATAGTGCAAACATGTATGGATTATGATTTCAAAATGAAGCAATAATAATGGTACAAATCACTAATTTATAATGATACTTTAGGCTACATAATTTAATTCAGCATCACATAATTTTAGAGCTAAAAGGACTTTTAGAGATGATTTTGTCTAAATCCTCTAATTTTACAGATGAGGAAATAAGGTCGGGTATGGTTACGAAATTTGCCCAAGTTCACACAACCAATAGAGGTGAACTGAGATTAGAACTCAGGTTTCCTAACTATTATGATATTCTTTCTCTTAAGCAAACAACAACAGAGGGAATACCAAGAAAATAATCACAAAAGTCTCCAAGAGTCAGGAGGGAATGACTAATGGAAATATATCAACTCATTTAACGGTACGGACCAAGGAAACATACTCTCCGACTTGCTTATCTGTCTGTCTGTCTAAAGTATGCTATTGCTATTCCTGATTATATTTTGAGACTGCTACAAGTGATTAGTCGTCACTGAGCAATATCTATCTATCTCTCTCTAGAATCTATTACCTACCTATATATCTGGTAGACCATGTTAGATATTGTGGTAGCTAACCTCAAAAAGATGAAATACTTTATTTCTAAGTACTATTTTATTAGCATTTTTGTTCCATTTTAGTGTTTGGGGGAAGCGCTGTGTGTTTTCATGAAGCCAGGCTGCTGGGTGGGGTTTCTCTGATCATTCCCTGAAAGGCTGAGCTGTTAAAGTGATGTTTTCAATGGGAAAGAACACTGCAAAAAGAACTGCAGAAAATTAAATTAGAAGACAGCTCTTAGATGTCTAAATTGCTTGATAAAGTTACAAAATACTATTTTAGGTTTTGAGAATTATCACTTACATATATTAATTTGTAATGCAATTCAGGTTTTTAAAAAATCAATAGAGCAAAGCAGCTTCTTCTAGCATCCTAGTGTTTTGTGGAAAATTGGGTGTAATGAGGTGGAGTAAGCACAGCAGAAATTGGGACATACATAGGACCCTTGTGTCTTTTGGATCATTACTGAACCTTCCTATCAGCACTTATGCAGAATTTAGTATCTTCCTATGGCATTTAGTACGTCTTGCAATGGAATTGTGCTGGTACACATGGCTCATCTCCCCTACTCTGTAAAGATTCCCAAGTCAAGGACTCCTGTTTGTCATTGTTGCAATTCTTGAAGCTTCTCTTATTGAGCTTTACCCAAATTAGATGCTTCACACAATTTTTTTGAAAAGATAAAAAATTAATGTGAAAGGTTTTGTTCATATTTACACAAATTCAGGAATAATTCATGCTTGTTACTATATTTACTAACTTTAAAACTCTCAAATTATCTCATTCAGTCTATTATTATTTAAGAATTGATATGCTGTGTTATTTCAGTCTTTTCTGTTTTGGTGTATTTAGAATACAGTTCTGACACCATGAGTTATTTTAAATGTTAAGGAGAATAAGAAAAGAAGAGAGGTGAACTTAAAGGTGCATTCGTACAAGTATAGGCCAGATAACACTGTGGTGCGTTGTATAAATGGACTTTAAAAATAGTCTAACACGGCCAGGCATGGTGGCTTACACCTGTAATCCTAGCACTCTGGGAGGCCAAGGCAGGAGGATCGTTTGAGCTCAGGAGTTCGTGACCAGCCTGAACAAGAGTGAAACCCTGTCTCTACTAAAAAAATAGAAAGAAATTAGCTGGACAACTAAAATATATATATATATATATACTAAAAAAAAAAATTAGCTGGGCATGGTGGCGCATGCCTGTAGTCCCAGCTACTCCGGAGGCTGAGGCAGGAAGATCCCTTAAGCCCAGGAGTTTGAGGTTGCTGTGAGCTAGGCTGACGCCACAGCACTCTAGCCCGGGCAATGGAATGAGACTCTGTCTCAAAAAAAAAAAAAGAAAAGTCTAACAGAAACAATTGAAGGGAGAATTGAATCATTAGTCTCTAATCAGTATAGACATGTTCAACCTAGATAGAATGCTCTGATCATTCTGATCAGCCAGAATCACATTTAATTGTGATCAATAATTTAGTTTCAGCAAAACAATATCATTTATTTTAATGGGCAGCAGGAAACTTGAATTTTATTGGTTTTGTTGTTTCAGAGAAAACTGATTTATAGATGTGTTTGAGTTCCACAGTGGAATAGGAACTTATGAATAAACTGAATTTATTTTTGTGTGTATTTAATCAAAAATTATAAGAAAATAATTTAACCCAATCTTGGGAAAATTGGTAATTTTTTTTTCTTAAAAGGAATTTAATAGATTTTGAGAAATGCTATTAGCATAATCAAACAGGTTATATGGGGACCAAGTTCGTATTGGCTTAATTGACATAATATTTTTTAAGTTTTTTTAATAGAATAATATTGTTAAAATATTTCAAATAGGACATAACAGCATTTTATAATAGACTTTTCATGGTGAATTTAGGAAAACATGAAATAAGATTGTTCTGGGGATTTCGATTGGTTCAGTCAATTTAAAATCTTCCTTTAAGCAAGGGCTGTCAGCAGCAGAGAAGGCGGCATTCCTGAAGAAGGAGAGTTGGCCTCCTCCCAATGGAGACCTACTCAGCAAATCTGCTGGGAGAGCTTCAACCTATGGCCTGGTTCCTGCGACAAGAGCAAATTCACTCAGGGTCTGAGTAAAGTTCAGGGAAGATGAATGGTGAATGTGCCAAATAAACACAGAAGACAAGAGAAGACAGTCTCAAAATCAGACCTATAAAAATAAAAATGCAATGGTTATGATGTGTGCGTGATTTATATATGATTTCTTCATTCATTCTACATTTAGCTATTAAATGCCTCTCTCCATCCACCCAAACAGCCATCCATCCATCCACCCACCCATCCATCCATCATGTCTTACCGTCTATCTAGGGGCTTACTGTCTTTCATAGTGTACATTGGAGGAAGTCTTACAGACTTTAATTCAGGGAAATGTGGGTACAAACTCCATCATTGCTACTTTCTATTTATTTTATCTGAAGAAATTTACTCAAACTAATTTTGCTTCAGTGCCTCACTCATAAAATGGAAACATTAATAGTACCTGTCAAAGAGGTTGTTGTGGGTACTTAACTGCATAATCACATATAACAGGCCTGGCATATCAACGAATTCAAACAAACTGAAGACTTCCAGACAGGTCTTCATGGAGATGTCTTTATTTTCCCCTAGTCATGCAGTCTTCTGAGTCCTAACATTTTTACTTTAAAGAAAGAGCAACAGTGATATGCACTAAGGGTCCAGCCCAACTAGGCTATCATTATTATATTATAACCATCTGATAATATAGCTAATCCAATATCACTGATGTTGATGACTATGTTGATGGCCAAGAGAAGCATTTTTTCTCTTTTTAAGAAAAAGCTATGAGGGAAGTAAATATTGTCTTTGTTATTTATTTTCTGGCTTCATACCCAATTTCTTGGCTGTGTAGGTCCTGGGCTACCATCTGCTCAAGATCCCTGCCAGTAAGTCCCAGTTTAGGACTGTCCTCTAGACAGTGTTCCAAAAGGTACGATAACCCTGTCTACTCTTGAGGACAATTAGCAACATGAAAAATTCTCTTTGAAGTAAGAAATTAGACTACATTTTAATTTTTCATTGCTTACTTTCTCTACCTTCTATTGTTTTTCTATTTTCTACTCTATTTTTCTACTTCTATTTTCTACTCTACTTTTCCTTTCAAACATATGTGTAAAGTTACAAACAAAACTTAGTTGTTTAGAAGATTAAAAATAAACCTTGATTACACATAAATTAGGAAACGGTTATTCATCATATTTAATTGAGAGGTTATATTGATCTTCATGGCTGAAAACATTTAAAAATATAAAAACTGCTTATTGTAATCTAATATTTTGGAAGTCTTAATTATCTTTCTTTTGTATTTCTGAAATGTTCTGTAAGTGGACATTTTTAGTTTATGTTAGAAATTATCTTAGGCAATGAGTGTGTGATATGTACTTCTATGCTCTCTTTTGCCAATGAATGTCAGGATTTCAATGTAACTAACAATAGTTTTTGTATTGCAGTGAGAACCTTATAAACCAGTATTTGAACATTAACTTATTATTTTATCAGTAGTGTCAATATGATAATTATACATTTTCTACAAGTAATAAAAAAAATCTTATGGCTGTAAAATCATGTCATGGCTATGCAATATGAACGATGTCTTGGAACTAATCTCATAAGTGGAGCTGCCTGCAAATCACTTGTAAGGAAAACATTAAAAATAACTTCACTAATTCATCTCGTAACTTCTAAAAAATATGACGATTGATTGTAGGCTGATATAAGAATACAGGATTTAAAAATGTAATCCAGGGAACAGAGTAATAGGTGATAGCACATCATTACTATATAATAGGAAAACACCTGAAGACAAAAAGTGAAGTCTGTCCTTAAAACTTTTTCTGGGCAACAGGGATGGGGTCAGTATTTATAAAAGAATATCAAAGCAGTCCCCACTAGACAAATTGAATTCTGGAAAGAAAGAATATTTTTTCTCAGGTCTGGGAAAATATAGTGGTGGAAACAGATACAGGAGATAAGTAAGTATGAGACACTAATTGAGACATACTCCCATCCACACATAGCTACTTGATAAAACCCAAACGGTATCATGCTATGCTACTTACATTTCAGCTAACTAACGAATAAACATCATATTGTTAAACAAGGTTATTAAAGAAGTTGTTAAATTAGGCACAATCATTTCTTCTTGATATTTAAGCCACACATTGACACATTGTCCAGATGAGAAAATTGGCAAAATAATGGATAAAAGTAACTTACTGTGGCATTCAGACATCACTATGATTTACATCAATGTAGTACAAATATATGATATCAGAGTAGGTGCTAGTGTCAGAAAACCTGGGATCAAATTCTATTTCCATCTCTCACTAGCCACAGGACCTTGGTTAAGTGATAATCTCTCTAACCTTCAGATTCCCCATCTGTAACATGTGAATAAAAGTGCTATTCATTTTTTAGTGTGTTGTGATAATTAAATGAAATAATATGTATCAAGTGCTTATTTAAATTAGGTATCATTGTTTTAATCACACTTGCTGTCTTGCTATCATCTAAGACTATGAGCATCATTTGATTGACAAGACCTGAAAGTTTTCGTCCAACATTGAGATGATTCTGTCATTTTACCCAGTGAGTATCTCCTTGCTTGAATGTTGGGCCACTGCCACTGCTCACTAACCCTCTGTTTTCTTCTTTGATGTTCATTCATTCTACACCACTGCCATGCTCTTCTTGTCACAGTATTTATCACGTCAAAAATTTTAAGAGAGTCTCGGGCCTGTTTTTAGCACCTTTTTTTGTTTGATTATTTTGTAATACTAATCTATCAATATTTCTTGGTTGATTAATAATAAAAGCAATGGAATTCAAACTTTCTCAATGATCCTAACAGTTTTCACTTACTTCTGAGTGATATATATAGCATTGCTAATAGACCCATACATAAACTTGATTTTGAATGCATAACCTTTGGTTTTCTCCATCAGGACCAGTTACGATTACTTGAACATGTAAAAGCTCACCAATTAAACTGTAAACGAAAAAGACAAGCACCTTGGCATAGGCCTGAGAACATATTTTTGTTGATTTCTTTCAGGTTGTTAAGAGAGAAGCAAGAGACATTGACAGTAAATTCAACCATATGGGATACAAAAGCCAGTAAATGTTTCTGCTTTTAAGAATCTCAGGTACAATAATGCTGTGTTAAAAGAAATGACAAATAAGCTTACCATATACTTGTGGAAGAAGGAAAACAAAGCAATTTTAGACACAATGCTCCTGTCAAGAAAAGGTTTTTCTCAGTAGGGTACAGAATGGTTGCCTAGGAAACCAATGCTAATTGCTGCTGCTGATGGAAACTAGTCAACAAGGAAAGCACTGTGTAGTTGGAAGCACTCTGCTAAACAAAGACCCTAGACAAATTCACAAAAATAGGGACAGAAGAAAAGTTCCTTGCTTCTACTCCTTGCTTAATTTGGAGAGTAAATGGTTCCTCTGAAACTATTTCCTGCAATCAACTGGTGATGAAGGAAATTAAAAGAGCAAATTGTTGGGTTTTTGTTTGTTTGTTTCCCTGGCACCTTCGTATTAATTAAAGAGGCCAGCATTGGCATCTCCCACCCTAGACAGACTTCTGTTAATCTCAAAGGGTTACACTGGCCAACACTGCAGCTAAAGATCTTTGCCTAAGAGCTTTTTCTTCTGGAGATTTCTTCCAAAGATTTAGTGATTAAGACAAGGGTAAATTTAGTTTATGGGGAAAACACATTTAAAGTGAAGTTAGTCAACGAAGAGAAATGCGCGTAAGATAAAGGAATCATGATCTTACAAAGTTCAGTTCTGAAAGGCACTTGAATTTAAGAGAACTTATTTTGCACCTGCTATAGACAATGGAGCTATGCTTAGTCATTACGGGGAACAGGAAGATGAGTAAGACATGGTGTTCCCACATTTAAATTATGCTGAAGGGGGGCAGTCTTGTTGAAGGATGTGTTTTGTTTTTGTTTTTTAAGATTTACTAATAGTGGTCACAGGATTTGACTGATCCCTCCATAGTCACTCACATGTTCCTCTTCTGAAATGGCATTTGCAAACCGGTGAGCTAGCACTATGAGTGCAGTGTATGATTATAGGAGAATTTCCTCCCCCCACCCTTTTTTTCCTACTACAACCTATGTGCTCAAACCGACAATCTTATTTAAATCACACCTTTACATACTCACATGAAGTCTTTAGAGCTTAACAGCATTTACATTTGGACAAGGAGGAAAGTGTAGTGAATGAATACGATTATCAGTGGAAGGATACCATAGGTTAAGGATATTATATTATGGAGTCAAAAGTAATTAGAATAGCACAGATCAGAAATAGTACCTATTGAAAAATTTTGCTTCTAATTTTCAGGACCCAGCTGGAGTAGGAAAAAAACACGTTAAGCAGAAGAAATACAGTAAACCATGGTCAAGCACTGTGGTTTACGCCTATAATCCTAGCACTCCGAGAGGATGAGGTGGGAGGATTGCTTGCTTGAGGAGTTTGAGACCAGCCTGAGCAACAGCAAGAACCCGTTCTCTAGAAAAAATAGAAAAATTAGGCATCTGTAGTCCCAACTACTCAGAGGCTGAGGCAGGAGAATCGCTTGAGCCCAGGAGTTTGAGGTTTCAGTGAGCTACGGTGACCCCACCGCACTTTAGCTAGGGCAAAAGAGCAACACTATGTCTCAAAAAATATAAATAAATAAAATAAAAAATTAAAAGAAATACAGCAAATCAATACAGTCCCAATCCAGCTTTACTTATCTTGTTCTAGTTTAAGGTTTCTCCTGCTGGTGGTGTTGGGGGTTTCAATGGAGTAATATATGCATATTTATGTTGCTTTCAGCCCACATAGTAAACATTTACTAATTAACTAAAATTGTAATATTTTATTGATCTTAAATTAACTCGACAAAGAGAAATTTCTAGGGAAATTTGCTCTTTGGAATTTTCAAGTAGCTTTAATATCAATAAATTGAATATAACAATTACAGCACTCAGGGAATTGACAACACCTTTAGAACTTTGAAATGCTCTGCTTTGCATCTTGTCAAAACCATTACAATGTACTACTTTTTGTAGTCTTGTGGGAAATTGAATTATCTTATGCATTGTTTTGAAACACGCAACATTACCAAAGGAATGTAGCAGGAGACATTATTAATAATATTAATGGAGAAATGAAATATCAATAAAACAAAGAGAACTTGAATAAATTCACCCTTAGAAAGAGTAACTGTGAGATAAACGAAATACAAAATATTGCGTGTGTGTTTAGAAAATCAGTAGTGGGTGTGTGTTCATGCAGGTGCCGACACTCATGCACATAAAGGTCTCTATGCTTTTAAAGTTTCATCTGTATTTGGAGACTATGGTTTCTTATGGAGAAACAAATGCTTCTGCGGCTGCAAAACCTAGGAATGCCTGAGACAAAGGATACAATGGAAAAAATTCTAGATTCCAAAAACCTGGAACTTTTGAAATATAAGTTCTATATATACCTAGAATAGTGTTTACTAGTTACCCCTGTAAACTTGGATCTTTCTTGTAGGAGAAACTAAGTTTGTTACAATAACATGGTAAAAATCAACAGCTTGGCTAACTTTTGTTTGCTCCTTCTATCTCATCCCCAGCATAACTGAAGCAAATCTTTGGAGGTCTTATGACCTAGAAGCATATGGAATTTATAATCCATGTGATGGAAAAATCACTTTATTCACAACACATCATACGATACACTCAGCACATGGGGAAACCAACATGACTGCTACTTTTACATAATTACAGTTATGCTTAAATCTCCTGTCCTAACATGTTTCTAAGAATGAATGTGCAAATAGTAGGGATCATCAACCTTATATGCTTTCTTCTTAGCAAGTTTCTCATGAACTATGAATGTTTTAAATAAGTGATCGTCCATCTTTTATACTACTTCTTTTATTTGTGCCATTGTAATACCTATATAAAATATTGTCCACAAAGGTTCTCTTTATACCAGCACCTGAATGTACTTGGCAGATTTTGTCACTATTAAGTAGACATGGCAATTCTTTATAATTTTCAAATTATAACTGAATATATATAACCAGAGAACCATGTTTTGATAATCTTATGGGAGAAGATACAGTGAAATCAATTACACTATAAAATTCTGAAATACCTATGGTGAAAAAAAAGGAAACTGAAAAGAAAGGCATAAATTTGAACCATCTTTCTATTATTCTTTAATAATGTTGTTAAATAAAAGCTCAGCCATAACACAAGGGCAACACCTTTATTGGAAAAATTCCAAATAAATAAAATTGATGATAAAGACTTTTTGCCTGGCCTCTCTGCAGAAAAATCAAGAGATTTTGCAAGATCTTTTTTAGTAAGAAAAAGTGTCAAATCCAGTGTTGTATTTGTGCTTTGATGCTATTATGATAGTAAAACCAAAGGCTTTCATAGAAGTTTTTAATTTCTTCATGCCAAAAATATTCTAACATGAAGATGATTTCTTTTGTGTACTGTACTGATGAATACATCCCATGCAAACTATTATTCAATGAATTTCTCTCCAACCATAAGATATAAAAGGTTCATTAAGACAAACAAAAACCAAATAATAACTATATAAATAAATAATAATAATTTTCTCTCTGACATATAAGGAAAATTTCTAAATCAGGACTTGTACCCTTGTTTTTCAAAATGAAATTACTATTTTATTATGTCATATACAGTAGCTCTGATCACAAAGTGGTTGACCAGTTCCTGCCTAAAAATAGATTAGTTTCTCTGATTCCTTTTCTTTCCCCTTGGTAGTATGTCAATCATTTTTTCTCAACTTCTACAGAGACTCCCCCACCCCACAAAATGTTTTATGTTAGTTTGTAATTTGGGTTTGTTTTCCTAAAGAAAACATTTTTGTAAAAGTCAACTCTTATGGAACCAGAGCACTTTGTTGTTTCTGTTCCTTTTTTTCTTGGATGGTTCTGACACGCAACATGAAACAGAGAGGCAGGAACGACTTGGTCAGCAGCCAGAAGGTGATCAAAAGCTATCGGAAGAAAAGTATGGTTGTAATGCAATCATTATAAGTGTCTTACCTGAAATTTTATAGACCAAAATAAAAGAAACACCTCAACATTTTAATCAAATAGAGTTTCCAAGATACATTTTAAAAAGCAGATTTTGTAATTTTCATTTTCCCATAGACCTGGTGAAGAAAAGCACTTTGTAATTACATGCTATAGTTTTGCCACATTCAGTTGTATCAGAGAACACAAGAGAAAGTTGAAATTTTATCATTATTCAAGGCTCAAGCATTTCTAGTTAGAATTGAAGAAATGCTCACTGTCTTAAAATTTACTTTAAAAAATTAAACAGAATTTGGGAGAGTTTTCCTTCACATTAAAAATACTAAATCCAAACTTATCCAATGATTTAAATCATAAGATGCTAAATTATCAGCTAGAGTAGCTTCAGTTCACCCTTAAAGAATAAAATCCAACTAGAAAGGAAACCTGTGTCATCAAAACAGCCAAATTCTTAAGCACTATTTTTGATGTTGTATTTAGATCATATGTGCAAGTTAACTGTGGTCCACAGAGTATTTTAAGCACTGTATTTTTCTTTGGCAGGATGGCAGATATTTTCACAAGAACAGGGGACAACTGTTATTCCAAATGAATGAACTTTCTCTCCTGAAATGTGATTCTAGTAACTGGCTACTCCATTTACTTCAACATCAATTCTTTGCTTCTTTTCTTATTTCAATCAGGACTTATAAGAATTAGGTGAAAACTGGCCTGGAAAAAATAAGCTTATATGCACTGTGATCTCTATCAAGTTAGTGCAATATTTTGGAGAAAAAGCCACATTCCCCATGTCAGCATTTGTGTTCCAGTATAGCTCCAAGGAAAGCAAGTTTATTCCAACTTTTCCAATGTTTTAGTCACATCTCTAATTTTCAAGCTGATGAGAAAAACAACCAACAGCCAAATTTTAAATGTGAGCATTAAGATACAAAATGCAACAGGGAGAAAATATACCTAATAAATTGACTTATTTTTTAAATTGCTTATAAAAGTAAGTTGATTGTTATTATTCTTATTACTATTAGTTTCCTCTTTGGAGAAGAAGTCCTTTAAATGCTGAAATACTTAATAATTGGAATTAGAAAATATAAATGTGAGTATTTTTCATTCAAATATGTCAAAAAGAAAAGAAAATTATGGATCACAGGAAGTTTTTTTTTTAAATAATGAAACTAAATATAAAATTGAAATCAAAACATTTTCCTATAGTTAACATAGAAATTTTCCTATTAATTCAATATGGATATACTTACTGTTTACTACCTAAGGACTTACCATTTGCAAATTATTTTATAGACTCAAAGGTGAAATAGAGAAATAAAG
>CAUYRT010047457.1:0-32100 GCA_963574885.1 Lepilemur ruficaudatus
GAGTGAGGAATGAGAAATTACTTAATGGGTACAATGTACATTAGTTAGGTGATGGTTACACTAAAAGTGTAGAGTCTACTAGTACCCAATATATCCATGTAACAAAACAGCACCTATAACCCTTAAATTTATATAATACAAACAAACAAAACAAAAATAAAGCCCTGTAACATTAAAAAAAAGTGCATTTCTTTTAGACTGTGTATAGTTGTATTTTGCTTTTTTATTCAATGTGACAATCTCTGCCTTTTAATTGAGATGTTTAGATCATTTACATTGAATGTAATTGTCAATATAGTTAAGTACAATCCTTTTATCTTATTTGTTTACTATCTTAAATATTTCTTCCTTTTCCTATTTGTATGTTTTTATCGTTTTCATAGTTCTTTTTGTCTTAATTGAGCATATTTAAATATTCCATTATATTTCCTTTTTTGGCTTATTGGCTATGTGTCTTTATATTCTTTTAGTGGTTACTCAAGAGTGAGAGTCTCACTGGGCTAATATCAAGGTATTGAGAGGGCCACAAATATTAGACACACTAGGGAAGAATATGTTTCTTTGCCCTTTTCAGCTTTTAAGGGTTGCCTGCATTCCTTGGCTTATGACCACTTTTTAAATCTTCAAATTCAAAAGCATAGCATCTTCAAATCTCTCCTGACTCTGACTTTCCTGACCCTACTGAATAATCCAATGTAACCTCCCCATCTCAAGGTCCTTAACTTTGTCACCTCTGCAAAGATCCTTTTGCAATGTAAGGCAACATATTCACAGATTCCAGGGGTTAGAATATGGACATCTTTGGGGCACCATTATTCTGTCTACCGTAGTTATTAAGGTATATGTCATGAGTTATTAGGATAACACATCATCATTCTTAGAATGTACTATAACAAAAACAAATGTATTGGTATATATTCCACACACTGAAAGACATTGGGGCACCCAGGCTTTGATAACTTCTCAGCAAATTTAGCTCTTTATTTTTCCAAGACCACGTAATGTTGATACATCTGCTTATGTCATGGTGGATGATGCCTACTCTCTAAGGAAGATAGCTTATTTACAGGCAATTGGGATTTGCTAAATGAAGCCCTGAATTTTTGGTTCCTAGTCTCTGATTTTCTCTAAACTACCCTTGCTTTCTTGCAACATCTCTGAGTATATCTGCCAGTACTAATTTCTTACCACTCCTAAAGCACCGTGCTGAAAATTTTGTTCTTTAAAGTTACCAGTACATTCTCCTGTTGATATCCTATGTCTGTAGATGGTACCATGTTTTTCCGAACTGAGGTTTGAAACTGTAGTCTCTTCTGCCTAATTTTTATTCTAATCTTTACTTCCTCTACTGAATCAATTGTCAGATTTTATAGATTTTTTTTTCAAGAAATCTCTCTAAAAATCTCTCATATACTTTCTTTCCTTTTAATTCCCATAGACAACACTGTATTTCAGGCCCATGTTTCTGTATTTGAATTGTTAAAACTATCTCCTAATGAGTTTCCTTGCTTTTATTCTCTTTTCAAACTGCCTCTGCTAAATGAGTCTTCTTAAAGAATTGTTTTTACTCCCCAGTGTCTGTAGGGCAAAATTCTAACTCTTCAGCATGATAGAAAAAACAGCACACTTCCGTTTTAACAATTTAAATCCTCCACATCTGATCTGAAACCCAACTTCCTTTTATTTTGCTTTCCTTGACTATTCCAGCTTTAATCAGTGTGAATAAATTTTTACAGTAGCCTTCTGTAGAAATCTTTTATTCATTTATCAAACAATGCCTTGATTTATCTTTCTATAATTATGTGCCTTTTATCTTTTATCCTCCAACTAAATTTTCCAAGGGTAGAATTTATGTTTTATAGGTCTTTGAATCCTGTATAACATCCAGTACCTAGTGGTTAATAAGCATCTATTGTGGGTAAAGAAGAAGGGAATTTAAGGCTGCATTTTTTCCAGGGATTTTTTTTTTTTTTTTTTTTTGGTGGGGAGGGGAGTCGTAATATCAAATATCAATGTTTCCTAATAAGTAAGTTTCAACAATACCTAATGTGTATATATTACTTTTACCTTTTAAAACTCTAGTATTGTTTCTTAACCATTCTGTGGGGTTACAGTAGAAATCCCCATTTCAGCAACTATGTGATATAAAGCAGCTTAATTCGTAATGGACAGAGCTAGGTCTCCTTGTTCCTACTTCCACATTCTTCCTATTGTATTCTCTGGCCTCTCTGAGTTTCTTATTTTATTTAAAGATTTTTAGGACTCCATGCGACCACCTTAGTAACTGCACAGACTATATTAATCATTTTTTCTCTAAAACTGACCTCACTTTTTCCATTCTCTGTTGGTAGAATAATCCTCCTATAGCTCTGGAATCAAATCTACTTTGTCTTTACAGCAGAACCTAAAAGAATCCTTACCTGCTTAGTTACACTGCCTTGTATTCTCCATCACTCTGTTTCAGTTCATTCTTTTGTACAAAATAAGTAATGCAAAATATGCTTCGATTGTTTTAAAATTGTCCCAAATATCTCTAGGGTTGACTCACTCTTAAACCCATGGAAACCCTAGGTTTATTGTTTGGATAAACCCAGGACTGGGATTTGAGAAATTATGATAACTATGATTCCAGGCCAAGTATTTCAGTTTTCTTTGCCTTAGTTGCTCCATCAGCAAAAGGTAAAATCTACTGTGTGTAACCAGCAGGTCGACTGCAAAGGATAGTGAAAATTGCATGTGGTTTGTAAGTGTAAGGATACATGTAAAAGCTAAGTATAGCCATCTCAACTGCCACAGGGGAACAGAGCTTTTAGATCTCCCTCCCAGGGGCTCCAGCAATGAAAATATTTCCCGACTCCATACTCCACACCAACTCGCATATGCATTTTTAAATGATAAAACATATATTTCAGTATCTCAGTAATAATGATGATGATGATGATGAAAATGATAGTTACTATTTGTTGAGCCTTTAGAATGCACCAGGTTCTGGGATTCATTATCAAATTCAAACTTTACAAAAATCCTGTAAGGTATATATTTATTATATTTCTTGTGCAGAAAAATAAAAACAATTGAGGCACAGTGAGGATAAGTGGCTTGTTTGAAGTCACAGAACTGGAAAGGGGCAGAACTAACCCTCATCTCTCTCACCCAAAGCTTGGGCTCATGACCAGCATGCCATACCACTTCCACTGACTAAGGCACTGGACACACAGCAGCGAGCTGTGAAGAGGGAGCTTCTCTCATTCTTTGTGACAATTTGATTCATTTTATAGTGAATAATTTTATTTGCTAAGCTAATGATATTTTAAGAGAATATAAGTTAGAAAATAACTGCACGTTTTAGCTTACTTACATTTTGTAAGTATATGATCCTATGTTCTCTCTGTTGGTATAATTTCCTTCCTTCCTTCCTTCCTTCCTTCCTTCCTTCCTTCCTTCCTTCCTTCCTTCCTTCCTTCCTTCCTTCCTTCTTTCCTTCCTTCCATCAATTTATTGGCTTTAGACTTCAACTCTAGTACAAGAAGGATTTATTAAATTGCTATTTACTTCTCACACCTATCCACCAAGTAGCCTCTACCTTGTAGCAATGCTTTTGAAATGTTTGGGACAAATTTATGGCTTTCTTGGCATGTCATCTAATTTGAGATAATAACAGTAATGCCTTCTATTTATTAGGCAATTTGTTACTAATATCAGAACTTCTCTCTAAATAGTTGTTGCCCAGGTTCATTGGTACCAATACAAAGTTTAAGGCTTTTTAGCAATATAACAAGGCATCTACTTTGTTCCTGCAGCGGAACCTGAGCTTCATCCTTTGGCTGTCATGGCTAATAGAATTGGCAATCGGCATAGCTGAACACAGGATGGACGGTCATGTAGAAAGTATAGAGGTATTTGTGTGTTCATTATGTATTCATGGCCTCCTCCCATATTGCGGTATCAAGACTTTTGACCCATATTAGATCCCACCAACCCAGATATTCATTCCACAAATAAACACTGAGTATAGGAGTGAACAAAACCTATGGAACTCCTTAATTTCATGGGACTTATCCAGTGCATGTATTTTAGTCATAGTCAATAATCTTTACATACTCCTAGGTTTGCTTAGGGTTTGTCTGTGGGTGCAGGACTATGAAGATTTGATGACAAAACTCAGATTGACAGTTTAGGTTAATTATGATACAAATATTTTTAGTTTATTATTCTTTTGGCCCTAGATGTATTTCTTCTTGGATAACCTTGTTTTATCTGCCTTTTCCCCTTTGCCTGTTGTTTCCTTCAGTAACCCAGAACTCCTTCCCCAGTACTTCCCCAACCCCCACCATGCTTTAATATTAAGAGCCCTGTCAGGTTTCATTTTATAGATAAGGAAATTAAGACTTAAAGAAGTTAAACAACTTCCTTAAGGCCACACAGGTAGTAAGTGGTAGATCTGGGATTTTGATTCAGATCTATCCAACTCCAGAAGTTGTACTGTCAACCACAATTTTATGCTTGCATTCTTTGAAAAGTTTCTTCTATGCACATGCAATTAAGTACTTAATTATATGGTATTATGGCTTCTCTGAGCTAGTCTGTGACTGCTGGCATGGTCCAAACTCTGGTCTGTAAACACAGAAATGATAAAGCATGTACCATTCCTGGTGCTACTCAGCTTATGATGGTTCTGATGCATTGCAAAATTTATTGTTTCTAAGACCATACAACTTCTAGAAGAAAATCACTCATTTTCATTGGGGAATCTTTTGGGCTTCTGCTCAACTTACTTTGTACTGTACCCGAAACCACCCAGTAGAAACCTTGTTCTATAAATAAGCCTGGAAATTTTGAATGACTGTGTGTAATTATTATTCACTAAAGTGTCAGAAGAATTCCTTTTTCTGCATTTGTGAACTATTCAAACTGCCTGTGTCTCTGGTCAGATTATATAAACCTTCTCATCAAGAGCAGATGAACATTACCTTTTCTGATAGCTGTTCTGAACTTGTCCTTTTTTTTTTTTTTGTATTAATAATACTACCTGAGTTGAGGAATTTGAGTGTGACCTTATGTAAACAGTGGGTCTTTTTCAGAGAAATATGTGAGATCAAAGTGCACAGGAAGACTGTGTAGTTAGGAAGCATGGGACCCAACCCTAATTACAGAATCACAAAGAAGAAGAATGGAGAACAATGTGGTACAGTAGAAAGAGAACTACATGAGATTTAGGCCACCTATTTCACCTTGGCAAAATTAATTAATTTGGGGGGGCCTGAGTTTCCTAATTTATGACATTGAGTAAATTAAACTAGACAGTAACTATGCATAAGAATTGCCAAGGATAGTCTCAAAAACACAGATTCCCAGTCTCCACTCCAAGATTCAGGTTTAGAAGATCTGAGATTGGACTACGACTCTGTGTTTTAACCAGTTGCCCAGGTGATTTCATTGCAGACTGTATTGGAGAAGAGATTGTGTGGGAACCAGTAAGTGATTCTAATATCCTATGCTTCCGTGAATTTTTGGTTTTACTCTTATTTTTTTCCTCCTTAGGATCCCTGTGACAGGAGGGGCGGGCTAGCATTCCAGCTGCAAGCCCTCTCATTCAAGGCTCACGCTGCAGCCAGCAGTGTCCTTGGAGTCTAGTTCAAAGCTGAAGAGAGCCAACCATGGAGCTGGGAGCCGCTGGCCGAGGGGCTGGCCTGAAGGGAGTGAAGTGTTTCAGCCAGAATGTACTGACGCACGACCAGGAAACCACAAGACTGGTGAGAACCTTTCCAAGCCTGAGCCTTCTGATCAAAAGAGGTACAGGAAACAGCTCTGCCAAGAGTCCTTTCTGCTGCTGGCTGAAACTCTGAGCTTCTTGAGCCTCTCTGAGTCTACTCCCTGAGCGGACGCTATCACCACCAAGGAGTCATCACTGAAGAGCATTTTCTTGATTTGCTCCGAGATGGCCTCACCAGAGGGTGGGAGTGAGTTGCTATCTCTTTTTCTCTTTCTTGTTTCTTTCTTTTGGCAGAGGTTGCCATCTGATTGCTCACCGTGATTTTTCAGAAGTCACAGATGACTGGATTACCCTATGCCAACTGTATAGCATTTGGTGCTCAGGACATGTGGTGCTCACCACATCCCAATACTCTTACCAATGCCTAGGTCACCTGAATAGCAAATCTATCAATAATAGCCTGGACTTCAACAGGAAAGAGAGAACTGGCAGTTTCTGCATTCTTGCATCCCAATCATTATCCCTTTTCCCAGGCCACACTTCTTTTTGTTCTTTCTGAGAATAGACTCCACTAGGAATTGCCTTCAGATCTCTGTCACAGATACAGAGCATGTCTGGATACAAGGTCAAAATAATTTTGTTCCTGTGGATCTCTCTCTTTTTTTGACCAAAGCAACTGCCAGTTGCCATGCATTAAATCACATCATCATATGGCAGATCCAGTTAATAGCTGAGACCAGCAGGCTAACTGAACCATGTCCTGAGAGTTAAATGACGGAGAAATTGGACTAACCATGGAGCTCTTCAAATTGATTGCTTAGTAATGGGATATTTTCCCTGGAAAGACAACAGAATAATTCTGAACTGTTGATTCTGTCATGGGTACAGGACTCTATGTACAGGAAAACAAAGAAAGTGTGATGAATTTTTCATTTGGCCTTCTGCCTGTTTTCTTGCTTTCAGCCATGTATTGCATGGCTCCCTTTTTATTCTGTAAATCCCTATTAGACAACCCATCAATACTCACCATGTGGCATAAAATCTACAATTGAAATCTACTTCTTACCAAAATCTCAGCAAGCGTGAGGTGGCCAACAGTTTTTTTGAGATGATGTCTTGAGTCTTAGCTTGGGTTTCAATCATTTTAGGAAACATGAAAAATTCAATGGTGAGAAGACATACACCCTCTGCAAAGATGTCAGAAGTCAAGGTTCAGGAGACTCGACACACAAACTGAGCACCATTAATCAAGTGAATTCTGAATTATTTCTCCCTTGGGAATGTTATGTGAAGTAGAAGCTTTGCAAACACATTGTGCTGCAGTGCAATTTGGGACATGCCTTTTTTGGGGAAGTGCTAACTTTATACTCTGCTGACACCAAACATTCGCAAATAAAACCTTTTTTTTTTCTCTCCCACTCTCCTCCACTTTTGGCTTAGTTTATCCTACCAAAACACACTTCAAAAGATTTCTTTATAGAAAGAATGTTTCAAAAATATAATATTTCCATCTGTTATTTCAATAATACCTGCTCTGGGACTCTCTTTATGAACCATTTTCCTTTCTTTGCTCCCATTTAGATGTATAAATATTTGATTCTAAAGCTCGGAGGAATAGTCAGCCAATTGAATCACTGAATTGTGAACATTCTTAACCCTATAATTTTGTCTGTAGCAGGCACCTCCTGCTGTGGAACTAGCTGCTAAGGGATTATAGCAATGTAATCCTCAGACTGTTCCATCTCAGGGTTACTCTGAAGTAGAGGGAAGGAAGCAGTTTCAATTTTGATAAAATAAACTTTATTTTGTAACTTTACTATTTGTTTTTCTTTCTCCTTTCAACACTTCATAATAGATGTGTCTGGTAATTTGAAGTCAGCCTCCCTGGTTGAGGTGCCCCTACACCACCCCATATTCTTGTAGCTTTTTAAAGAGGCAGCCACATTTGACACAGCATTTGGTCTAGTCATTATGAAGACAGAACCTGAGTTTTTCTACCTCTCATGAGCTGAACCAAGCCATGTAGTGACTCTTCTAAATATATTCAAATGGTGCATCCTGATGGGTGGCAACAGAAGCTGCGTGGACACTGTCATACTACCCATATATATTTGGGAATGTCAGGCCATGCGAAAAATTTTAACTTTTCTGCTCACTAGGCTTTACTCACCCAGACCTTTATTTCAGCAATTATTGAAGCAATTGCATTTAAGATTACAACATGAATTTCATGGGAACCCCCTCTTTGATATAAACTGAAACATGTTCCCAGGAATAAAATATCTTTATGGGTGAAATTTAATATATTTTGAATCAATCCCAAAGAGATCTTTTGCTGTGTGCAAAGAATAAAATAAAAATTCCATTAATAAAATTTTATGGCTATATGGGTGGAGAAATATCTTTTCCAGGATAAAAATATTTTCCTATTTCTTCTCAAAATAAAGAAAATAAAGATATAGCTATTCGCTTAAAACTAAGTTTAATTATTAGAATGTAAATGGACAAATTTTTCTGGAGACAGTAGGCCAAAACTACTTCAGAACTTTAAAATGTCTATAATTTTGACCAAGAAATTTTACAGTCTACTCAGGAAATACAATTTGAAATGCTGGATAAATGTAAAAAGTCATTTTGATGACATTACAGAGTTATAAGCAGCTGGAAATTGAAAGTTCAAGGTGTTTAAAATAATGAAAGAGCCAAGAAATGAGCCATCGGGTATTCACTGAGGTAATTCTAATAGAAATTCTAATGGTAGAAAAATAAATCCTAGATGGTAGTATGGGAACACAGAAAGAAATAAAGAAATTAAAATGGCATGCAAATAAATGGAAGGGATACGTACAGATGCCCCTCAATTTATGATGGCATTACATCCTGATAAACCCATCATAAATTGAAACTATTATAAGTTGAAAATGCTCTTTCAACTTTGGATATTTTCAATTTATGATGGGTTTATCAGTACGCAATCCCACTATAAGTTGATAAGTATACTGAATGGTCACTTCCTCACCATTTTAAAATCAGAAAATCATAAGTTGAAACCTTATAAGTCAAGGACTATCTGTATGGGAGTAAATATAAATAATTAGAATGATGATGTCTTGTGGGGTTAAAGGATACATGTAGAATCAAAATATATGACTTCAAAAGCACAAAATATGGATGGGGATAAAGATGTTAAAGTCCTAAGTTACTTGCATTTATAGCAAAGTGGCAAAAGTAGTAATTTATGTCAGTCTTTTTAAAGTTAAATATGCATGTTGTAATATTTAGAGTAACCACTAAAAATAGTGGAAGCCTGTATAACTAACAAAAACAAAATAGAAAACAAATAATAAAATGATAGGTTTAAAATCAAATGTACTAGTAATTATATTAAATATTAATAGACAAAATATTTAATTTAGAAGACTAAAGTCTTCAGACTTGCATTAAAAACATAGACACAACTGTATGCTGCTTATAAGACATACATTTTAAGTATAACTAAACAAAAATTTGAAGTTAAAAAAGTACAAAAATATATAGCATGTAAACAGCGATTTAAATCTGGCATGTACATATATGTTAACGTCATACAAAGAAAATTTTAAGGTGAGAAGAATTACAATAGGTTCAGAGGGACATTTTGTAATGGCAATACACCAAGAAGATATAATAATCCTAAATTTCCATATAGCTAAGAACATAGTCTTCAAATACATAAATCAAAAACGTGAAGAAATAAATTCATCTACAGATATAGAGAATTTAACATATCTCTCTTGGTATCTGATAGAACAAGCAAAGTCAGTGAGGGTGTTATTAATTATTAACACAATTAATAAACTTGACCTGAATGACATATAAAGATTACACCTTCATTTTTAATGCACCTGAGGCAATGTTTTGTGACTCTCAAACTTAGAGCATTTGGGAAGATTTTTTCTCAAATAATGTTTCTCTTGGAAATGTCATGCTGTTGCTTCTAAATACACAGTAACCTCTGTTAAGCTACCCTAACTGACCCTGTAGGCTTTCTGTAAAACGTATTCACTGATGCCTGCAGCTTACCAAAGTCTGCAGCTAGTAGGACACTCTCTAATATGCTTATGACATCACATCACACAAATTGAGTCATATGCTTATCAATAGTAAGTTTTTAAGCTGTTTGTAACAACTGTATTATTTGTTTATATGATTTAATTAAATATTACATAAAGTGATGAAAGATATATTACAGAAATCAATAGTTTCAATAAGTGTTTTGCAAAGACTTGATAAATAGAATTGGCTAAAAGATTGTCAAATTAGAAGACAGTTGGGAGTGAAAAGATTGAAAACAAATTATACAAATCTAAAATTCTGCATGTAATTTGCTTCACATTATCTTAAATTTCTCTCTCCACCTGAAAGAAAACAGAAGTGGAAATCATAGATAATGCTCTATGTGGTTTGTGGGTTTGGTTAATACAAGAAAAAAATTAAATATTCTTATTAGTAGCTACTAATTTAAAATAAATGTCTAAGCCTTTCATCAAAAGATTGGCGAATGAATGTAGTTTAATGTGTTAACTTAAAATAAAAATGTTTGTATTAGTTTGCTAGTACTGCTATACCAAAGTACCACAGACCAGGAGGCTTAAACAACAGAAATTTATTTTCTCACAATGCTGGAGGCTAGAAGTTCAAGATCAAAGTTAGTTTCTTCCGAGGCCTCTGTCCTTAGTTTATAGATAGCTGTCTTCTCCCTGTGTCTTTACACGGTCTTCCTTCTATGTATGTCTGCTGTAGTCTAATCTCTTATAACAACACCAGTTATATTAAATTAGGGCCCGCCCAAATGGGCTAGTGGCACGATCATGGCTCACTGCAGACTCAAACACCTGGGCTCAAATGATCCTCCTGCCTCAGCTGCTCAAGTAGCTAGGACTACAGGTGTGAGCCACAGCACCCAGCCTAATGATCTCCTTTAACTTAATTACCTCTGTAAAGTCCCTATCTGCAAACACAGTCACATTCTAAGGTACTGGTGGTCAGTACGTCAACATATGAATTTTGGGGGGCATAATTCTGCCTATAACAATGTGTAAGGTATGATTTTTATGATTCAATGCTTTTTACCAATTTTTTGACAAGGCAGCCTGTTAGCTACCTACTGAGGTGAATGATTAATAGAGTGGGCCCTGCAGCTCTGCCACTTAGTAATTATATACCTTGGGAAGGTTAAATAGTCTCTCTGTGCCTAGGTTTCCTCATCTGTAACGTAAGGATAATGATAGTACCTACCTTGCCAGGTTATTGGTGAGAATCAAATGAGCAAATACATTTAGAATGATGTCTGGCATCTAGTCAATAATCAATGCTGAATATAATTATGTGTCTTACATATGTTAACCATGGGCATTTTGAAATATTCTTCTCAAGTGTGGTAGGGTTCCCTGGGGACCTCAAACTGAGATTCACAATCCGGTAGTTTGTGGAGATGACGAACCTGTGATCTCTGCAAGAATCTGTTTGCATGAATCGATATGGGTATAGTTGTTCCTCAGTATGTGTGGACAATTCCTCAGTATGTGTGGCTCCAGAACCCCCTATGGGTACCAAAGTCCATAGATGGCTCACATCCCTGATATAAAATGATGTAGTGTTTATATATAACCTATGCACAACCTCCTGCATACTTTAAATCATTCCAGCTTATTTATAACATCTAATCTAATATAAATGCTATATAGTTACCATAATACATATTTTTTTCTTGTATTTTTTTTATTGTTGTAGTGTTATTTTATATTTATTTCCCACATATATTTGAACTGTGGTTGTTTGAATCTGAAAATGTGGAATTCATGGGTGTGGAGGGTCAACTGCATAGGCTTTTGCTTAGGAGGCAGAGGAGTTATACACAAAAGCAAAAATTAGGGTAAACACAATGGCCTGGACAATGGCATGATGTCTTCCTTTTTACCTGGTCTCATGAATTGGGTTTTTTTTTTAGCCTTTTTATAAAGAGATATTATAGACAAAAGCTGTAAGATTTGTTGCCCAGAAAGAGTTGTGGGGACTCTGGGCACAAGCAGAGCTGCTGTGGGGCCCAGTGACAACATGCAACCCAGAATAAAAAAGAACTCTCTCTGTGCCTCATCTTACAAGGTAAGTCTAGCAGTCTGAGACACAACCTGTCCACCGGCATAGTCTGCTTTACCTGGTAGGGCAGGGCACTGTCAGAACAGGCAACTGCAGAGTGCTTGACAAGGAGGCCGTCAAAGAGATGTATAAGTATATTCATTCTTCACATGTGTAAGAGCCTCTCTTGGGGTCTTGTAGAGATAATTGGGAGAAATTGTGAGGTTATAGGTACCCAGGAGCAGGAAGAGACAAGTTCTTGAAAAATTTAGTTTTTTAATGCTGTGTTTTTTTTTTATGCCTACTGTCATTTGGGTTACAATAAGAAACTTTTTTATGCAACATTCCTAGTTGTCCCTTTGACAAATTTTTTCATCACAGTATGATGGAGAAATGTGACCTCATAATTTTGACAAATATTGACTCAACAATTTTCTTAGAAAACTCTGTGTGTGTGTGTGTGTGTGTGTATGTGTGTAAAGGATTTATAGTGCATACTGTGCTGTGTAGCCCAACCTTTACCACCCTACCTGCCCTTTTAGGTGGGAAGGAAAATTATTTCCCTAGCTGCTGGGAGTTCTGCTAGATGAAAACCTTTATCTGTCAGGCTTCTTTTGGAATTCCCTTACTGATATCACATCACTTTTCCAGGGCAGCCTTTGTCCAGTGACTGGAGGTTATAAAGGCCCTGCCCCTGGCCCCACCTTAGACAACTCAGAAGGAACATTCTAATTTCAGAGCTGCCTCTGAGTTTAGATGAGTCCTTTGTTGTGACAGCACTGCAGTCTAAACAAACCTAAGTCAACTGTCCATAATAGCAGAATGAATAAATAAGTTGTCCTTTATGCATGTAATGGAGGAGTTAATAACAATGACAATAATCAAACTACGGTTCTATGCATCACCGTGGATGAATCACACTCAATGTAATGTTGCGTAAAAGAGGACACAAAAGGCTATATATTGAACAGGGATATAAATTTCAAAACCAGGCCAATTATACTTTGTCTTCTGAGAAAGACTGAGCTGCTTGCAGGTCAGCGAGAGATTCATAGCATGAACAAAAATTTTGTCATTTTATGAAAACGGAGAAGATCTTGGATTTGGAGGCCCAGATGCAATTTTGAATATATACCGCTATCCTGAGAATTCATTATGAATTTAGCCATCACATGCAGGAACTAGATACTAGAATAACACAAGAACCAATGATGGTGGCTTAAGTTAATAATTCTGTCCATCAAGAGATATCATTAAGAGAGTAAAAAGACAAGCTACAGAGTAGAAAAAGCTATTTGTAACACATATATCTGCATAGGACTAATATATATTATGAATAGAATATATAAAGAACACCTACAAATTAATAAGAAAATGACAGACAACCTAATTAAAAATGAGCAAACGACTTGAACAGGCACACTGAGAAAGAAGAGACTCAACTGCCAATAGACATATCAAAATTTACTCTAAATTAATAGTTCTCCAGGGAAATCTAAATAAAACTTTGACATAAGCCTACAACATCCAGCCACCAGCAAGTGTTGGCAAGGATGTTGAGCTGGTGGAAGTATAAATTGGTACAATAAATTTAGAAAACTGATACTATGTATCAAAGATGAGCGTATGTATTCCCCATGATGTAGCATTAGTACTCTTAATTATATGTCAAGAAGTACATACATTCAATGACTAAAGAACATGTACAGGAATACTTATAGTAGAAATATTCAAGATAACCAAAACTGAAAATAAGTCAAATGTCCGACAATAATAGAATGGATAAATAAATTGTACTTTGTATGCATAATGAAGTACTAAATAGCAATGAGAATAATCAAACTACAGCTACATGCATCAACATGGATGGATCTCACTCAACTAAATGTTGAGGGAAAGAAACAAGACACAAAAAGTTAAGTAAAGAATTGGTTTATAATTTCAAAAACAAGGAAAAATTATCTATGGTGTTATAAATCACCTTTTACCCTTTGTTGAGGGAGGGTACAGTATAGCATCTAGAGAGATGCACCAGGGGGCTTCTCTGAAAGTGGTGTTGAGTTCTTGTTTTTGATCTATCTCCCCATTACCTGGGTGTGTTTACTTTGAGAATATTTAGGTTGTACAATGCATACTTCAAAAAAGGAAGGGAAAACATGCTCTAAAGTGAGTTTGGTTACATTATGGCAAAAATACTTCTTGTTGCTGTTCAGTGAGGGAATAATAAAAGAATTTGGAAATAGTTAATTTGCGTTGAATTCCTTAAGGGGGATTTTTAATAATTTGGAGGCTATTCCATGGAAATTTGAGACTTCTTAAAATCGAAGTTTAGGGGTTATAACTCTTTTCAGTTTTTCTATAATTAGCATTCAATCATGACTTCTAATTCTTGAGGCTGTTAGGCTTGAATACTTTTCTTAAATGAAACATACTTTTCATTAATTTTGACTAATGAATAAAAATGTGGCTATTTACACGCTGCCTATTGCAGCCTGTGATTTAGGGCACTGGAGAATACCAGGGATGGATCGTTGCTTGACAAATGGGATAGTAATTTAGCACTACATCTGTCTCATGGTGCACGGACCCAGAGGGAAAAGATGGAGGTCATAGTTAGACATAAAACTTTCTTAAAAACTAACAAAGTTGTAAAGTCTGAATAGAAACCTTTGAAAACTATCGTGAGAATAAAGGGAGTCAGGGTGAGAAACCTCTGGAATTAGACCCCAAAGAGGGAACGCTGAACACCAAAGTAATCCATTCCTGGGAGAACCATTCAGATAACAGCAAATCCATAATAGATAATGTTCTCTCCTTTTATACTTTGAACATGTATCTGTCAGCTGACAAATTCCTGTTTATAGCACAGTTAAAGGTGGAGTAATTTAGTTTGAGCTAGTGTTCTATCCAAGAAGTCAAGAAGCAAAGTAAGAGACAATGCAAGAACCCTATGCTACAGCTAAGGCATGTCTCCAAAGCAAAGAGTGGGTCCCCAGTGGAATTCAAGGCAGAATTTCTTAATTGTTTTATATACTAGAAACTAACATAGTCAAATGCCACTTTTTCAGATACAAATTACAATGATGCACCTGTTCTCAACAGCAGTCTTCTATCAGTTCAGCATGATTTTTATTTTTGCAACAAGAAATTTTAAGAACAGTGGAACTATCTTAATATTTTGTGAAGCAATGTATACTTTCTCTAGAAATTTTGCCATTTGGTGGCCACACATTCCCTCAGGGAATGAGACAAAAAATAAGACTGCTCCCTGGGTTTACCTTTACACTTTCTTTAGCAGACATGGAATCAGTGTGAAAATTCAAAGGGAATAATGACCCTTTTATACTTGTTTTCTTAATACTCTTCACATGACCTGTGTGTGTCTTCCAGCAACTTCAAGGTGGTGAAATATATTTCTTTCTGGAACCATTCTGATAACCACTGTTGTCAGGCATCACTAACAAAATTACCCCATCTTCTTTCTTCCTATATTTTCATTCCAGGGGTTACAGGGTAGCCTGCAGACTCACCTGGCTCATAGGATCTTGGGAAATTTGATTGCCTTCAAAATGGAGGTGGTACCAGGAAGTGAGCAGTGCACTTAGCCTGGCTCAAAGGAGAACACTCTGATGAAGTGTTCTCTAAGACAGGAGATATTGTCAAGCAGACACAGAAGGAATCTTGTGGCTTTGAGTCTCTGGCTAAAGGCTCTGAGGCTCTGATTCTTGTATCTCTTCTTTCGGCTCTGTGAATTGTTCAAGTAAGCTCCAGAGTTTTATGAACGAAGCAATTCCCTTTTTACACAAGCCAGTTAGAAATGATTTCTGTCACTAGCAACTAAAGTAGTCCTGATGAATAAGAGGACATTATCAAGAGCAATAGGAAGCCCAAAAACTGTCGGTTGCTCCTAATTTGGAATTACAGTAGTCCCCCCTTATCTGTGGAGGTAACATTCTAAGACCCCCAGGGGATGCCTGAAATCCTGGATAGTACCAAACTTTATGCAGTTGTCCCTTAGTATCTGAGGAGGATTAGCTTCAGGACTCCTGAGAATAACAAAATCTGCAGATACTCAAGTCTCATATAAAATGATGCAGTATTTTTGTATCAACTCTGTACATCCTTTTGTATACTTTAATCATCTCTGGATTACTAATAATGCCTAATTCAATGTAAAAAGTTATAGTATAGATTTGAAATTTTTATTATTTTTTATTCTATTTTTTAAAACATATTTTCAATCTGCTGTTTAATCAAAGGATGCAGGACCTTTGTATATGGAGGGCCAACTGTATATACTGTTTTTTGATCTGCTAACTGAGATGGCCACTAAGTGACTAATGGGCAGGTAAAAATGGTGTGAATACTCTGGACAAGGGGATAATTCACATTCTAGGCAAGATGAAGTGGAACAACACGAGATTTCACCATGCTACTCAGAATGGCATGTGATTTAAAACTTATGAATTATTTCTGGAATTTTCCATGTAATATTTTTGGACCACAATTGACTATGGGTAACTGAAACCACAGAAAGGGGGGACTACAGTGGATAAGGGGCACTACTGTGTGCCTGAAAAGGAAGGCTGCTGAAGAAGGAACATTTGTCCCACACCATTAACCATTGATCTTGTTTGTCTCGTTATTGACTATCTCTTCCAATTGCAATTTCTTGATGGATTTTGATCTGAGGGTGAGAAGAGGGAGCTAACCATCCCATCTGGAGCTGTTCTTGACACATGGCCCCCTAAAAACATTTTGTATGTTCTTATTTTCCATGGCATCCATGGACTTCCTTTCTGATCATTCATCAAAGTAAGGGGCCATCTGCTCTGGGCTCAGTCTGCTCCATGAATGAAATTCAGGCATATGTTATGTGGCTCTATTCCAGCTTCCCCTTCTTCACAGCATCTGTGTCCCTTTGAACAGCCCATGGGGCATAACTGCTGTCTCACCTTACTGCAAGGTGCATGACCCCTTTGCTTCCAGTCCTATTTTGCTTTGAAAAATACCTGCACCCCATGCTGTTCAGGTGTTATTTTAGTGTATGGTATTACTCACCATACACTAAACCACTAATTATTTAGACTTCTTTGGCAATAACCCATTTTACCAATGAAAGGTTTTAATGGAAATTCAACATTTCAACCAATTCTTCTATTACAGGAAGAATAACAACTTTCAATTTATATATCCCAATCCCTTTGAAGTGTATTATTGACATTTGCTAACCAATCTCCTTTATATCTTTGGAATCTTCACCTCACAGGGGAGGGCTGGAAGCTAGAAACAACCTTGAAACTACAGAGCCTAAAATGAATGAAAATACTCCTAGTGAATGAGAATAAAGTAACAGAACTAAAAAGAAAGCTTCAAAGGCCTTATTTATAAAAACTGCGAGCATCTGTGTGTGTGAATATATACTTGACAAATGCTCTTCTTTCCCAAACCAGAGAACCAGAGATAGACCTGTGGGGATGACTAGGGGGGAGAGGATTTTCAATTACGTGTTTGTATAGAAAAAAAAAAATCACTGTTCCAAGATTTTCTGTATTCCAGATAATGTAAAGTTGGACAAATATTTGACTTCTCTGATTCTCACTTTGCTAATCTATAGATTGGTAATAATATCTGCAGGAGTTTTTATGAAAAACTAAATATTGACTATAGTGCCTACCTACTATGTACTAGGCATTCAATAATATCACAGTGCCTTGCATATTGTAAGTGCTCATTAATTATTACTTATTTGAATGAATTAATGAAAATACTATATAGAAAGATTCTGGTCTGCCAGGCACACAGTTGCTATAATTTGGTGCCTTTTATGCTCCTAAAAAGATATACTCCCACCATAATTTCTATGGTGATTGATTTATAACTCTTTGCTTAGCTTGATCTGAAAAATGTATAAAACATAAAAACTGGGTTATGGAAATATTCTTAGTTAACAGCTGAGTGGCACTAGTAACATCCCTAAGACACTTATGACTTAGGGTCATTACTTTTTAGAATTTTAAACAAAAGATAATTTTCTGAGAGAAATTAGAGAACAGAAAGCAATGATTTAATTAAGGATCAATTTTCATCAGTGAAAAAGGCAGATAAACAGAATTGAATGAAAGATGATTTCTAATAACTTTATTGAAGTATAATTAACACATAATAAACTGCATGTATTTAAGATGCAGAATTTGATAGGTTTTGACAAGTGCATATGTGTATGAAACCATCAACAGAATCAAGAGTGAGCATGTCAATCACCCGCAAGCATCCTATTGGCCCCTGTAGTCTCTCCTCCTCCCTTTCTCCTTTCCCTTTGCAACCATTGATCTTTTTCTGTTACTATGGATTAGTTTAGGTTTTCTAGAATTTTATATAAATATCATTATATAACACATGGTCTTCTTAATGTTTGGCTATTTTCATTTAGTATAATTATTCTGAGATACATCCTTATTGCTGCATTTATGCAGAGTTCATGCATTTTATTTCTGAGTAATAGTCCATTGTATAGCTATAAAACAGGTTGTTTGTCCTTTCACCTGTTGATGGACTGTTGGGTTGTTTTCTGGTCTTGGCTATTACAAATAAAGTTGCTATGAATATTTGTGTATAAGTCTCTATGTGAATACATACTTTAACTTCTATGGAGGAGTAGAATGTGTGGATAATATGGTAGGTGAACATTTAACTTTTCAAGAAACTGCCAAACTGTCTTCTAAAATGGTTGTACCATCTCGCATTTCCACCAGCAGTTCCAGTTCCTCCACATCCTCATCAGTCCTTGGTATAGTGAGTCTTTTTAATGGTACCCATTCTAACAGGTGTGCAGTGATATGTTTTTAATTTGCATTTCCTTAGTGGCTAATCATATTTAAGCATTTTTTCCTGCTCTTATTTGCCTTACAGATATCTTTGATCAAGTATCTGTACAGATATTTCCTAATTCTTTAAATTAGGTTATTTATTTTCTTACTGCTGAGTTTTAAGTGTTCTTTATAGATTCTGGATACAAGTTCTTTATGAGATTTGTGATTTGCAATTGATTGCATATGATTTTGTAATTTATTTGAAAATATTTTCTCCCAGTCCGTGGCTTGTTTTATCATGTTCTATTTTTATTTTTTATTTTTTTTATTTCAAAATGTTATGGGGGTACTAATGTTTTGGTTACATGTATCAATTTTGTTATGCTTCAGTCAGGGTTATAAGTTATAAAAACCATTCTAACTGGGGTAAGATGATATCTCACCAAGGTTTTAATTTGCATTTCCCTGATAATTAGTGGCATTGGGCATTTTTTCATACCTTTATTAGCCATTTGTCTATCTTCTTTTGAAAAGAACCTTCTGTTCATGTCTGTTGCCTATTTTTTAATGGGGTTGTTTGTTTTTCCCATGCTAATTTGCTTGAGTTTTTTGTAGATTCTTGTTATTAGCCCTTTATCAGTTGGATAGTTTGGGAATATTTTCTCCCATTCTGCAGGTTGTCTATTTGCTTTGTTGATTATTTCTTTAGCTGTGGAGAAGATTTTTAATGTAATTAAGTCCCATTTATTTATTTTTGTTGTTGCCATGATTGCCATTGGGGTCTTAGTCATAAATTCCAATATCTAGAATTGGAATATCTATGCCAATATCTAGAAGAGTTTTTCCAACATTTTCTTCTAGAATTCCTATGGTTTCATGCCTTACATTTAAGTCTTTTATCTATCTTGGATTAATTTTTGTGAGTGGTAAGAGATATGGATCCTGCCTCTACCTTCTGTATGTTGCTAGCCAATTTTCCTAGCACCATTTATTGAATAGGGCATCTTTTCTACAGTGTATATTGTTGTCTGCTTTGTCAAAAATCAGTTGGCTGTACGTGAATGGTTCTATATCTGGGTTCTCTGTTCTGTTCCATTGGTCTGTGTCTCTATTTTTGTGCTAATACCATGCTATTTTGATTACTATAGCCTTGTAGTATAGTTTGAAGTCTGATAATGTGACATCTCCAGATTTGTTCTTAAGATTGCTTTGGCTATTCAGGCTCTTTCCTGGTTCCAAATGAAGCATATAATTATTTTTTTCTAGATCTGTGAAATCTGATGTTGGTATTTTGATGGGGATTGTATTGAATTCGTAAATCAATTTGCATATTATGGGCATTTTAACAATGTTTATTCTCTATATCCATGAGCATGATATATTTTTCCATTTGTTTGGGTCATCTGCAATTTTTTTCTTTAGTGTTTCATAGTCCTCCTTATAGAGATCTTTCACCTCTTTGGTCAACTATATTCCTAGGTATTTTATTTTCTTTGTAGTTATTTGAATAGTATTGAATGTTTGATTTGAATGTCAGCTTGACTATTATTGGTAAATACGAATGTTACTGATTTTTATACATTAATTTTGTAACCTGAGACTTTGTTGAATTTGTATATCAATTCCAGGAGTCCCTTGATGGAGTCTTTGGGGTTTTCTACATATAAGATCATATCATCAGCAAGAAGTGATAGTTCGACCTCCTTTTTCCTGAATTGGATATCCTTAATTTCTTTCTCTTGCCTGATTGCTCTGGCTAGGACTTCCAGCACTATTTTGAATAGAAGTGGTGACAGTGGGCACACTTGTCTTGTTCCAGGCTTAGTGGGAATGCTTTAAACTTTTCCTCATTCAGTGTGATGTTAGCTGTGGATGTTTTATATATGGCTTTTATAATCTGGAGATATGTTACTTCTATGCCTAGTTTGTTGAGGGTTTTTTATTATGAAAGGGTGCTAAATTTTGTTGAATGCTTTTTCTGCATCTATGGAGATGATCATATGGCCTTATTTTTATTTCTGTTTATGTGGTGAATCACATTTATGGATTCACATATGTTGAACAATCCTTGCATCTCTGGATGAAGCTGACTCAGTCATGGTGAATTATTTTTTTGGTGTGCTGTTGAATTTGATTTGCTAGTATTTTCTTGAGGATTTTTATGTTTATGTTCATAAAGGATATTGGGCCATAGTTTTCTTTTTTTGTTGTGTCATTTCCTGGCTTTGGTATCAAGGTGATACCGTCTTTGTGGAATGAGTTGGAGGATTTCCTCCTTCTTGATGTTATGGATACCAGCTCTTCTTTGTAGGTCTAGTAAAATTTGGCTGTGAATCCATCTGGTCCAGGGCTTTTTTTGTTGGAAGATTTTTTTATGACTGCTTTAATGTCATTGCTCATTATTGGTCTGGTCAGGAGTTCTATTTCCTCCTGCCTGAGTCTTGGGAGGTTGTATGTTCCAAGAATCTGTCCATTTCCTCTACCTTTTTGAGTTTTTGTACATAAAAATTTTCATAGTATTCACACATGATATTTAATATTTCAGTGGTATGAGATGTAATATCTCCTTTTTAGGTTCTGATTGAGTTTATTTGGGTCCTTTTTCTTCTATTCCTGATTAATCTGGCAAGAGGCCTATGCATTTTTTTTTATCTTTTAGAAGAAGCAACTTTTTGTTTCATTGATCCTTTGTATTGCTTTTTTGTTTTCCATTTCATTTAGTTGTGGTGTGGCCTTAGTTATTTCTTTTCTTCTGTTGGCTTAGGGTTTGATTTGCTCATCCTTCTCTAGTTCCTTGAAACGTGTTATTAGATTATTCATTTGTGATCTTTCTGTCTGTTAGATGTAGGCATTTAAGTCTATGAATTTTCTCCTTAGGTCTGCCTTTTCTGAATCCCATAGATTTTGGTAGCTTATGTCCCCTTTGTCATTCAGTTCAAGGAATCTTTTCATTTGCACCTTAATTTCCTTATGGACCCAATAATTGTTCAGCAGCAGGTTCTTTAATTTCCATGACTTTGTGTCAAATTGAGAATTTCTCTTGGAGTTGATTTCTAGTTTTATTCTGCTGTGGTCTGAGAAGACACATGGTATGATTTCTATTTTTTTGAATTTATTGAGACATGTTTTGTGGCCTAAGGTATAATCAATCTGAGAGAATGTTTCATGTGTTGATGAGAAGATTTCAGTAGTATTTGGGTAAAACCATGCTGTCTGTGAATAAATAGTTTTATTTCTTTCTTTCCAATCTGTATAACTTTTATTTATTTTTCTTACCATACTTCACTGACTAGACAGAGTCCCCTGAACTCTACCTGGATTCCCTCTTAATGTTCTATATACTGGCAGCTCTCACAAAGCAGAAATCTGAGGTAATCATAGGACTTACCTTGTTCATTTTCTGTTTCTCAGGGATGATTGTCTTCTGTTGCCTAATATCCAGTGTCTTAAAAATCATTGTTTCATATACCTTGCCTGGTTATTTTTGTTGTTCCAAAGGAGACAGTAAATATTGTCCTCATTATTTCACATAGGTAGGAAGTATAAGAAGTCTTGAGACAGATGATATTTAAAAGTAATATAGCAGATGCTGAGAGTTGAACAGTCCATAATGACTCTAAACATTTTTTGCATTCTTGCATGCATTAGATTTGACATCATCCCTTAAACATAGGCTTACTAAAACAATGGAGCAAGTGATTCTTATCCACCACCCTCATCCCCTTCAACAAACTTAACAAGAAAGAAAATTTGTTAAAGAGATGCTGGGAAGAATTAAAGAAACACCCTTCCTCCCACCCCTCCAAAAGAAGTCAGGCCACCATTTCCTTAGCTTTTGCAGTTTCTGCAGAATCACAGAATATCCATGACTTGAGAGTATAGAATTGACCTGTATTTACATTACTGTAGTAAGAGTATCCATCACTATCATTCTTAGGGACAGACAGCAAGAATTCAACATGTTGTCTTTTTTGCTTTCTGTCTACACTCATGGGTGTTCTCTGTATTTAAAAGAGTTTATTTAAACCTCTCTGGTTGTTTCCTTGTGGGTGGTAAGTAGTCCTGACTGCACCGTGGCCAACTCAAGTGTTTCTCACAGTAAGCAGAGGCTTTCAAAGCTATGTCACCATCCCAATTCACCTCCCAGTATAAGTGAGTTCTAGAGGGGATCTCATACACCTAGTGTGCTTTCCATTGCTCTTGGGTCCCTAGAGTGACTTATTGTTTCTTTGGAGAAGCTTTGGTGAAGAGGTCTGTCACCCTTACACATACATCTTAGGGGTTGGATTTCTCACTTGAAAAGCAATTAACTAAGGGGTCTTACTGTACCAATTGGCTTTTAGGTAAGCTATTCCTATGGAAAAACTTTTCAAATATTTGCTATGGCCAAAGCATTTCATTTACATTTGATATTCTTATAATCTTGTGCCAAAAAAAAAAAAGTACCTTTTAAGTTCTCTGCCTTCTCAGATGGCAAAGTCATTAGCAAAGCTCCTGAGACTAACTTGGTCATTTTGAGCAACAGCAATTTTTAACCACATCCTTTCATTTAGGACTATAGAGAGGATCTTGATCCTTTCTTTAGGCCTGGGATGTTCTTTCCTTTCCTCATTTCTCTCAGCTTGGGTTAGTTCGCTATGCTTTCTTCCATTCCTCTGCCACCAACTCAAAGATTTGCTTAGTATCCAGGACAGGGGTGCAGGATAGAAATGGCATAGTCCAGCCAAGGGGAACTGAATTAGAGGGGACTGGGAGAACCTGATTAGGATACTAAGTCATAAAATGCTATCTGCTTACAAAGATGTAATTTGTAAAAAAAAAAATGAGCACTAAGGTACTTGCCATTTAAACAGATTTGTGATGACCTATTAGGGAATAAGAGAATGAGTGAGGGATAAAGAAAAAGGGTTATTGTCTCAAAGTGTACTGTGGAAGAGAATCACATGACCCCATAAGGCGGTAGTGAAAGAAGGCAAGAGACTTTCCATTTGGAGGTGCCCTGGCAAGTTTTATTAATTACCTCCATGTTTCCTATACTCTAAAATATGAAGAATGATTTTTATTCCATTTCTACAGTGCTTTTTCCCTTAAAATTATCCTCAGCCAAATTACTGCGTTGCTAACACAAACTGGTGTTTATAGTACATTGGCAAGAAAGTCACATATATTTATCTTTATTTTTAATTGAATTTTCATTCATTCTTTTTTCAGTACTAGTCGAAAACATGGATTAGTTTTCTGTTGCCATTGTAACAAATTACCAGAAACACAACACGGATTTATTATCTTAGGGTTCTGGAGGCCAGAAGTTTGCAACAAGTTTTAATTTGCTTAAAGTTAAGGTGCCAGCAGAATTAGTTCTCTCTGGAGGCTCTAGGGGAGATTTGATTCCTCCCTTTTCCATCTTCTGGATGCCACCTACATCCTTGGGTTCAGGCCACCTTGCTATATCTTCAAAGCCAGCAGCATAGTATCTTCAAATCTCTTTCTCTCTGCCCTTCTTCATCTGTCATCACATCACCTCTGTCTCCCTCATCTCCCGTCTCCCTCTTATAAGGATGCTTGTGATTACTTTGGGGCCCACTTGGATAATACAGCATAATTTCTTCATCACAAGATATTTAATTTAACCACACCTGCAAAGTATCTTTTACTGTATAAGGTAACGTTCACAGGCACCAGGGATTAGAATGTGGGCATCTCAGGGGGCCATGATTGATCCTACCACACATGGTATTTTGAGAAATGGCAGATGTAGCCAACAGTATGCTGGCTCCAGATACATCTTTATGTATCACTCTAGTTTTTTCCCATATGATCTCATCCTTTGATCTTGTCTTAAATGCCTCACAGAATCAACTCCAATCTCTCCCTAAAAGTAGTGCTTCCAATACTATTTGTTGCTTGACCTTGTTTACTACTTACTTCATTTGCATGTGGTTTTGCTGCTTGTTAAAAACACTTTTCTCCCCTGTGATTCTCACTTATTTTTTTTTTAAAGTAATGAACATCTTTTAAGGTCTAGATACTAAATTAGGTAGTATAATAGGTATGTAAAAATATATAAAATATGTTCCTTATCTTCAAGAGGCAAAGGGAGAAGAAGTCTTAGGAAACTTCATTTTGCATATGTGAAAACTGAGCCTCAGAGGGGAGTTGGGTGGCTTACACAAGGGTTTTCATCAAGCAAATAGCAAACCTGGATGTAACTTCAGATTTGATTCCAGAGAAATTACTCATTTGGTAAATGTAACTATTCAGAATATTGTTCAGTAAAAGGTAGTAAGCATCTCAACTCTGGATTCACACTTCAGGGGCTGCCTTCTGATTAGAATTCTGAACATTTGCACTGACAGTTTGTGAATCTGATTCCAGCTTCCCAGAGTTCTATTTACTCTTACACACAATTCTAATAATGCATTTTCTCATTCTGTGTCCCACTGGAAGCAGCTAGTAAGGGTTGGTATGTAGAGGGGGTTTGGGTGGGAGGTGGGTATGGAAAAGAGGGATAAATAAGGGATTGCAATGGTGGAAGAGGAACATCTGAAAGCTTAACAGCAAGTGAGACAGAAAATGCTGTTGAAGACAACCAGACAAAACCAAGGATAGAATCTGGTGCCATTTCATATAAAGGAAGAACTCTATATGTCTTAATAGTTTTTACAAGTAACACCTCACCTTACAAAAAGAAAAAAATTGAAACACAACTCTGTCAACACCCTATTCCCTAGAGTACAGGAATTTGATACTCAGTGATCCTACTACTTCTTCACTCTCCCTAATCCCCTCCTATCTTTACTTCCCTTTGTCACCAGCTTCTTTTCCATGGTCTTACATTAATCATTCCCCTAGAAAACATCCTCAACTACCTTGTCCATCAATTATTTTGCCCTCCTTGCCAGATTTGACTTAGAAAGTTAAACATAACTGACCACTCCTTGCCTGCCCCCATATAGCTGAATATGGCTAGAGGAAATCACACAAACATACTGATTGGTCTCATTTCATATTTATATTCTTGTTCATCGACTTGCTTCCTGATCCACTGAGAAAACAGATGCAGTCTAACATGCATCCCCAAAATCTGGCAATTTTGCCATTTTTACACAGCCTGACAGCTATTCTATAAATTCTCATATTAGTTTGGATATACTGTTTTTTCCAATTGCTGCTTCTCAGTCTTTGTTTATTTCTCCTCATTTTCCCAATCATTAAGTATCGGAGTGCCCTAAAGCCTTGGTCTTTGTATCTCTTCTCCTTTCTAGCTCCTTTCAAATTTTAGATAATGTAATGCAACAGAAGTCTTTTAAATTCTATTTATATGCTAATGACACACAAATTAATACCTCTAATCTAAACTTTCCCCCTGAACTCCAGACCAATATTATCAACTTCCTATTTGTATTGTTATGTGGACATCTAATAGACACTTCAGGCTTAATATGTCTAAATGAGATCTTGGTATTTCCCTTTCCCTACCAAACCTATTCTTCCCAGTCTTTTCCATTTCAATGAATGCAAATTCCAGTCTTCGGATTGCTCAAGCCAAAAATCCCACATCTGAACTATCAGCAAATGCTTTTGCCTTTATCTTCAAAATATATCCAGAATGTGACAACTTCTCATTATCTCTATTGCTATTACTTTTATCCATGACACTATTATTTCTCTATCTGGAGTTTTGCGTTAACTATCTAGCTTGTCTCTCTCTGTCCATCTTGTTTCTCTTAGTGTATTCTCAGCACAAAAGTCAGAACATCTTTGCTAAAACATGAGTTGGATCATATTACTCCTCTGCTGAAAATCCTATGACGAACCCTCATGTTATTCAGAATAAAAATTCAAATCCTTTCAATGACTTCTATAGAATATGGATCTTTATTATCTTTGTGAATTTATCCTATACTATTATTATTTCCCCACTTTTTCCAGCACATGAATCTCTTATGTTCTTCAAACTTGCCAGGCTTGCTTCTACCTAAGGGCCTTTGTACTTGCTGTAACCTCGGTCAGAATTCTGTTCACCACTTTGTATGGCTTACTTCCTCACTACCTTAAACTTTACACAATGAACTTCTCAATAAAAATCTTGAGATAAGACAGACTTCCTTGGCTGTCCTAGCTAAAATCTCAATCTTTCTTTCATCCCAACAATTCTTATCTCCATATTCTCTTTTATTTTTCTCCTTAACACTTATCATTGTCCAATCTACCATATATTTTACTTATTTATCTCATTTATTTTCAGTTACTCTCAGTAGAATGCAAATGCCTTGAGAACAGTGATTTTTATCTGTTTCTCACGGTTTTGTTCTCTGCTTTATTTCCAGCTTCTAGAAAAGTACCTGGTACCTGGTACATAAGTGCTCCATAAATGTAAATATAAATAGCAGTGACTCCTCACTTTAAAAAAAGGATTCAAGCATGTCTTACATACTCTACCTGAGGCTCAGAAGCATTTGATATATTTTAGAAAGATTTTGAGGCAAAATGGTTAAAATCACCTTTTGAGAAGTTGAAAGACCTAGCTTTTAACTATCTGAAATATTCATAGACCTCAAACATTATTGGGACTATGGGAGGCATGATCACTGGCTAAACAGAGTGATGCAGTATCAGAAAGCTCTGAGATGGGAGTAGAGAGCTTTTATTTCTCTTCCATGCCCTTAGGAAATGTCACTTGGCTTTCTTAAACTTAAGTTTCCACATCTGTAAAATAAAAACATTAGACTACTTGGCTGCTAAGATCCTTTTCTGTGTCAAGAGAAGCCAATGTGTCTATGAAGTAAATGATGTCTTTAGTGCAGTGGTTCTCATAGGTGGTCCCTGGCACAACAGCATCACCTGGAAACATATTAGAACTACAAATTCTCAGGACCCTGCCCAGATCTGCTGAGTTAGAAACTCTGATGGGGGGTACCAGCAATCCGTGTATTAACAGGTCCACCCAGGCAATTGTGATGCATGCTGAAGTTTGAGGACCACTGCTGTGGTCTATCACAGGCATCTCACAGCGGGGTCATGACTCCAGGCATCTTAGTTATCCCTTGATGGTCTTGGCTACAGGGGGTGAAATTGGCCTATGTCAAGGCATAGGACTATTTCTATTCATGACTTTTAACGTTGAAATTTTACTTGAAGAGCTTTTCAAAGTATTGTTCAGACATTTTTAAGTTTTGAAAAATAGATTCAATTTTATAAGTACATGACCTGATAAGGAGAGTTTATACTTATAAAGATGATGTAAAGAGCTTTAAAATAAGACCTGTGAGGAAAGAAGAAAGAGAATAGGTTTTTCAAACCTACAAAAATGCCCAAAAAAGATTTAAGAGCATACAAACTTTATATTTTGAGACCAAACACCCAAGCTGTTTTCTATGTTCCTATAGGATGAAACAGAGGAACAACCTTAAATTGTGACAGAAAAGATATAAAATAGCTATAAAGAAGAATCTTATAAGTGCAAAAGATGTAGCAGAATCTGTGTGTTAATATCTAAGCCATCCCATAAAAAAAATGGATTATTTTTAATCTGGCTTGAAGGCAAGAGAATTATTCCTACAAATCTCAGGAGATATTTTTTCATAGTGTAGTAAATTATCTACATTAGTGATTCTCAAACTTGTCTGAGCACCAGAATTACCTGGAGTATTTTTTTAAAAAAAATATTAATTCTTGGGCACCACTTCCAAAAGAATCTATGCTCTTTAGAAGCACCTCATATTATTATAATTTGAATTCAGATATGAGGAACACTGTCTTGAAAATAATTATCTGAAATTTTAAATGGGTGCTTATTTTATAACTAAGGTATTGGAATACAAATGAATATCAATAAGCACTAGTGTCTTAGCTCTAAGTTTTAGAATTTATAACACTGTGAAAAAATTAGTTCTTCAAGTATAATACCACTTTCTAAAATTGTCTTATTTCAGGCTATGTGCCCTCCAAAGCAGAGTGTGTAATATGAACTTGCGCAAAGAATTTTATTTTGGAGGTAATCCTAGAGAGTAAGGGTGAGAACTAAGGAGAAAAAAACAAAAAAGGTGGAAAAGCCAAAACAACAGTGCATTACCAAGCCGATCACTCTGTGGGTAAACAGGGCTTGATCTTACCAAGATCTTTTGAGAAGCACATAGAATGCCCCTGAGAATTTCTCACCTAAGGGACAACTGGAGAATTGTTTATACATGGTCTCTCTCTCTCCCGTTTTTTAAATTTCACAGTGGATAACAGACTTAAACCTGAGGCATGAAACTGTAAGAATTCTAGAAGAAGAGGTTAGAAAAACTCTTACAGATATTGGCCTAGACAAAGAATTCATGAGGAATTCATGTGATTCAAAAGCAATCACAGCAATGAGAAAAATAAATAAATGGGGCCTGATTAAATTAAAAAGCTTCTGCACAGCCAAGGAAACAATCAATAGAGCGAATAGACAGCCTACAGAATGGGAGAAAATATTTACATGCTGTACATCCTATAAAGGGCTAATAACCAAAATCTACAAAAAACTCAAGCAAGTCAACAAGAAAACATCAAACAACCCCATTAAAAAGTGGGCAAAAGACATGAACAGAAGCTTTTCAGAAGAAGATAGACTAATGGCCAATAAACATACGAAAAAATGCTGACCATCTCTAATCATCAGGGAAATGCAAATAAAAACCACAGTTAAATATCACCTAACTCCAGTGAGAATGGCTTTTATCAAAAAGTCCCAAAACAATAGATGCTGGCATGGATGCAGAAAGGAACATTCATACACTGTTGATGGGACTGCAATCTAGCGCAACCTCTATGGAAAGTAGTATGGAGATAGCTCAAAGAACTAAAAGTAGACCTGCTTTTGATCTAGCAATCCCACTTCTCGGTATTTACCCAAATGGAAAAAAAAGAGACATTTTTATACATGGTCTCTTATCCATTGTCATTGAAGGGTCAGCTGCCCGTGGCTCCTGGCCAAGTGGCATCACGCTGGCATCCCATGCTGAGATATCCGAGAAATCCTAGGGCAGAACGCAGAAGCAGGGCACACTCGAGGTGCAATGCTGTCATCTCAAGTGAGTGGGAGCCTCTAGGGCTGAAATCTGGGATGAGGCTGCAAAGATGTGAGGTGGAAGACAATTGTCATCTGATACAGATTATAATTTAAATAATATTATAATTATAACATACATCCATCACTAAGTTGAATATTGAAATAATATGTACGTTGGAACTATTATAACTAGGCATAAAGTATTAGATAAAGAATAATATTATCTTGGTGTCTGAATAAACTACTTTAGCGGGAGATACAGTTATAACACCCTACAGCAATCTAAGCTATAGAATTTAATGTTTTAAAAATTATTTTCCAAAAACTTGAGCTATATTTAGATAGTCTCCCTTGTCTGTAGGGGATGCATTCCAACACCCCCAGTGGATGCCTGAAACCATGACTAGTACCAAAGCCTGTATATGCTGTGTTTCTTCCTAGACATACATACCTATCATGAAGTTTATAAATTAGGCACAGTAAGAAATGAACAATAACTAAAAATAGAATAGTACAATCATAACAATATACTATAATAAAATTATGTGCATGTGGTATCTCTCTCTTTCAAAATATCTTATTGTACAGTACACATCATTTTTGTGATGAAGAGAGGACAGAACGGGATGGTACAAGATTTCATTACACTATTGAGAATGGCGAGCAATTTAAAACTTATGAATTGTTTATTTTTGGAATTTTCCATCTAATATTTTTGGACTGTGGTTTACTGCAAATAACTGAAACCATGGAAAGTATAACCATGCATAAGGGCAGACTACTATGTACCTGTATGTGCAAAAATAGTTTTAACCTTTTAGTATGAAAAAATTTAACATGTATAAAAGTAGAGGGGCCTATACAAGCCTCCCCTTTCTGTCATCCCACACACCCAGATTTAATAATCATCAATTCAGGTCAATTTTGTTTCATCTATACCTCTTCCTCCTGTCATTCAATTATTGCCAAGCAAACCTCAGACATCATATCATCTCATGAAAAAAAGTTTTAGTGTCTTTAAAAGATAAGGATCATTACAAAAATTCATAAGTGAAATATTTTCACATCCAGGAAGAGTAAAAACTCATTCCTTAATATAATCAAACCTCTAGATTTTTCTGATTATTTTGGGTATTATTTTTAACAGTTGGTCAGCTTGTTTGTCTGAATCAGGATCTACAAGGTTCACACATTGAATTTAGTGATCATGTTTCATATCTGTCTCTTTTAAACTTTGGGTTCCTCCTTATTCTCTTTCTTATTTTCCTTGCCATTTATTCATGAAGAAAGCTGGTATTTTGTCTTATAGAATTTTGCATCTTCTAGATTTTGTTCAAAAACTTTATAAAGTTTTAGATAATCAAGACTTTAGAAGAAAAAGTCTAACAGAAGAGATTAAGGAAATAGCTAACTTAGGACCACAGTTTTGCTTTTTTTTCCCCTTGTCTTTGTGACTAGGAAACTCCTTTTGTAGCAGATGGTTTATTCATTTCAGTGGTCATCAAAATTGGTGCTGACTTTCAAGGCCTAAATGATTAACATTGTCTGGGGATCCAAAATTCAGGAATGTATCGAGGCAAAGGTCACATGTGAAAATAATATGTATGTCACATATGGATACGTCTATACACAGGCATATATACCTATATTTGTATGTTGTGTACATACATAGATGTGTCTGTAAAAATGTTTGAAAATATGAATTAAAGACTTGTGTTCATTTCTCTTATAAAGTTTACTCAGTCAATAAATGAAAGCTTTGAGTGAACCTACATTTCTGCTGGTAAACAAGATAGAAATGAAAGCAAACCCATACATTCAAAACATCTTTGACTGTAAAAAGGATTTCTTTCAACCCTAAAATATGTATTCATACTTTGCCTGCATTGCAGCTATGTTTGGATACAGACCCAATTTCTCTGATTTATGATAAGTAAACATTTCATCCCATCACAACCATATTATGTTTATATTCAGAATAAATGGTGTACATTATTGACAAATAACATATGGTCAAGTTATCCAGACCCATAGAAGCAAGACGAGCATTTCCATCCTACCACAATAGCCTCCCAGCTACTGCCCTCCCTCCGTTTCCACCGCTCCCCAACTCGTTCTCCACGTGGCAGACAAGATGGGATTTTTTTTTTTCTGAGACAGAGTCTCACTCTGTTGCCCAGGCTAGAGTGTCATGGGATCAGCCTAGCTCACAGCAACCTCCAACTGCTGGGCTCAAGCGATCCTTCTGCCTCAGCCTCCCGAGTAGCTGGGACTATAGGCATGCGCCACCATGCCCGGATAATTTTTTCTGTATATTTTTAGTTGGCCAATTAATTTCTTTCTATTTTTTAGTAGAGACGGGGTCTCGCTCTTGCTCAGGCTGATTTCGAACTCCTGATCTTGAGCGATCCGCCTGC
>CAUYRT010047459.1:0-10004 GCA_963574885.1 Lepilemur ruficaudatus
TTTATTTTCAATGAAATTTCCTTCCAATTGCACTATTTTCTACTGCTCTTGGGTTTAAATATATCAGGTTATACATTTCACACTTTGTAACATTTGAACTTTGTTTTTACCTGCCTGCCTTTATTCCTTTTTCTCTCTCTCCCTCCCTCCTCCCACTTTTCTTTCTTTCTTTCTTTCTTTCTTTCTTTCTTTCTTTCTTTCTTTCTTTCTTTCTTTCTTTCTCTCTCTCTCTTTCTTTCTTTTCTTTCTTTCTTTTCTTTCTTTCTTCTTTCTCCTTCCTTCCTTCCTTCCTTCCTTCCTTCCTTCCTTCCTTCCTTCCTTCCTTCCTTCTTTCTTTCTTATCAGAAGGCTCTAAACTGGGATTCTTAAACTGGAAGCTGGTTTTTGAAAGCCCCTGATTTGCATTAAAAAATTTGTGCATAAGCATATTCATGAGGAGAAGGCCCATAGACATCATTAACATTTGACATGGTTTCATGACCCCTAAAAGGTTTAAAAACCATCCGGTCTTTTCAGGTAAATAGGAAATGACTCTAAATCATGTTTCTCCAAAGCCAGTTGAGGTAACTTTTTCTCTTTAAATTTGTTATACTTTTGTTCCAAGTGCCTTCATGATTCTACTGGATTAGGAAAGAAAGTGATAAAGCATCAACCACAAAAAGCACTGTCTTAAAATTGCAGATTAAATACCTAGCCAGTCTTGAAATTTTCAGTTATAGAATTCGATATGTTTACAAATCATGTATGTGTTAAAATATTCTTTTCAAGATTTTGATGTCTAACTTTAAAAAGTACTTTGAAACTCACATGACCATTGTAAAGTGAATTTTCTTAAAAAGAGTATCAATTGGGCACTAAATAAACAAATAACAATTGATGTTTTTATACTTTTTATGAGAATTCAATTCCATAATGTCATTTTTTAATGTCACCATTTTCTGAGGCATTAAAAAATTCCATTTGAGGACTAGAGGTTTCATCCAGATAGGATGGTTCTCACTGGCCTTCAGAAATACTCTGCATCCACAGATACAGGTATACAGGTTAAGTAAGAAGATGGTGAATAACACCTTCAGAAACAGTAGAAATCTTTGTGATTTTATTTCATCTTTGTGGAGCATAGTGAGTAGGAATAAATTCAAATTTCCTGGGAAGAAGGAGTGAGATCTTTAATCTTAAGGGTCTGGAATCAGTATTCTTTATTGCTAATAGCACAGCTGTATACAAAGAAGAGGCAACGCCATCCTACGCTGGCCTGACTCAGGTCAGGATTAGGAATAGCCAAAGCCACAATGTAGTTCTCTTCTCTCCTTGTTTTCAATGATGCTTAGTTGGGATGTGTACTCTGAAGACAACATTTTTTTACACGTCATTATATATTTTGTAAGCCCAGTCTATATTCAAAGACCCCTGCATTTAGGACTACCAATCTCAGACTTTAGAAAAAACGTTAACAGTTTTGATAATCCAGGTAATTTACATTTTTTCCAAAAGAGAAAGTGAAACATCTCCAACACTCTGACAGTCACAAAAAGGACAAAGAATTCCATTCAGCTCCAGAGAATGAGTGAATGAGAAGGCATTTCATCTTCCAAAGCACCCTTCTCTCTCATTTCTCTAAGACAATACACTTAGAAACAAAAGGCAGATTATTAAGTTTTAAAATGAAGCCACTTGTGTCTTTCCCCACTGTGGATGGCTCACCCCTCCCCTCGCTTGCCTTTCAGCACATCTGGTAACCATGTGTGGTAGTGCTAATGAAGACTTTCCTGAGTGAGTTACAATTAGTTCCGACTGCCATGCAGCTTTCCTGGGCTGTACCAAAGCAAAAGACGGGGATGGGGGCGAGGGAGAACCTGTAACTCTTTTGCTTTACAAAACTGAACTCTCCCCTGCCCCTGGGACTCTCATCACCACTAAATGGGGGAATTTCTTTTTTTTTTTAAAGGTGTAAGCAAATACTTTCCTAGTTTCCTCCTTTCTTCCCTCGAAATCAGCATTTTACCCAACTTGATTGAATGCGACAGGCAGGCAACAGTACTTCTGTGATCCTCTGAACAATAAAGAATTGTTAAACAGATGCTACTCCCCCTTCTTGGCCTATGCATTATACTCACCTAACAATTTTATCTACTTTAATAGAATAAATTTGTGTGTTTGTGTGTTTTACTATTTGATGGATTAGAAGGAACTGCGGAAGCAAATGCACTGTATACAATTAGGCTGTCTAGAAAACGCACATTTTTGTTTACTCTAGGCCTCTTCCCCCTTCTCAATCAAGCTACTAATAGAGCTGTTTTAAGTTTCAACAAGGACCATATTAACTGCGGGTCTCCACATGAAACAGAATGCTAAACCCCAGAGTCTCCTGACGATGTAAGCTCAAAGTCTCCCAAATCCTGTTTTACGTTTCGGTCTGAAATTACGGTTATTTCTTCTCAATGTTTTTTGCAGTACCTAGCAAATTATGAATGGTCAATCAATACTATATGATGGCCGTGATAGCCTTTACGAGAATATTTTAAGTCACATGGAGGGTATAAAACTTAATATAATTAGTTTTGATAACTTGTACCTATAAATTATTTTTATACCATCTACCTTTCAATTTCACCAACTCTGGTCTTGGTAAATGCATTTACTTAGTAAAAGATAACCAATGACAACAGCTACAGTTTACATTTCAGCCTATTGCATACTCTTATTATACACACCGTTGGCACATGAACCACTATAACAATTAACATTTACAAATAAGAATTCAAAATCAGAAATAAAAACTGGATTGCCTGGTGGACCATTTGAAGCTATTATGCTGTATAAATCAAACCATCCCTAAAGCAAAGAAATATAGCAATAAAGAAACAGTATAGAAGAAAGCTATGGGAGTATTTTTTCTTCTTTTAACAGGAACCCAAACTAAATGATAATACATCCAAGAATAGCAATCCTAAATAAAATGCAATAAGCATATTAGGTTAAAAAAAGTAAATCACAGTCCTTCAACTCATCTGGACTTTAAAATGTAAATAATTTATTGATAAAAGAAAGAAAATCGTCTCCCTTACTATAGATAATTGAAAAATATTTCAACTTTATACAACTAAAATTTCTACAACTGTTTTCCCTACTGCCTTCCCCTCACTCATTAAAAATGTGCGTGACAGCTATACAGTGCCACATTCTTAAACTGGAGAAAGTTTTGCTCTGAGCTGGCTGGCTGTTTGCTTCCATTTCTGGGTGGCTATCCTTCCAAATTGATCTCTGTCCCTTATAGCAAAGACCGAATTTTTAAAAAGAAAAACAAAAACCTTCTTCAAATCTTTTGTCAGGTGCTTTTTTGTTTCTTTGTTTCCAAATCAGAAGAACCACAGAGAATAAGACAACTATATAACACAATTTTTTTAAAAAAAAGGCTTTATCCTTAGTGATGAGAACATTGAAATTCACTTACATTTCAAAATACCAATATAATTCTACAATACAGAATAAGTTAGCAACGCAAATACTATATGATAGAATGGTGTGATTTTTCACTATTAATTTTTTCTCTATTTTTGTGAATAGGAAGTTGACTTTACTAGCAATAATGACAGTTAATGACAACCCAGTGAGTCACTGCCCACTGCCTCCCGGGTAATACCACGTATAAATGATAATTAATGCCATTAAATATTCCAACACTGTGCTTGCTTAACAGCCTTTGGCGTTCAAATTCTCAAATGCTTCTACTATATCTTACAAAATAATTACATACTGTGAAGGTATATATGGTTGATCTTCTAGGTAACTGAGAATTTTCTCTGTTACATCTCTTGAGAGCAGAATTGGTCTGTAATTTTTATGTTCACAGATCAGTTTTATATGTGGGCATTATATTTTTATTGAGGTAAGTAATAAGCTCTATACAAATTCAATACTCAGTAGGCTGCGCTCCTGTCTTGGTTGACATCACATCTCAGTCCTTGTGTTGTTAACATTTGCTCTGCCACCTGATGCTGCTATGGAAAATCAGGCTGCTTTTAGATGCGATTCAAACTCACTTTATAATCTGTAGATTCAGTGATTTATATTATAATCACAGCGTTACTCTCAATATTTCAGGAAGTTGCTGGGAAGGAAAACTGAGTCCAGTAATAAATATTCACATAATGGATAATACTTTTAAAAGTTATTTAATATTGGTAAACACATAAAAGAATCTGATTTGCTGATAATAAGGAATTCAGATGTTTAAATTAACACACACATTCCATTCTTATCTCTCTTAAATTCAGCAGGATAACTATAAGTCTTCACAAGGCATGCTATCAATGTAAAAGCCATAAAAAAGTCACCCTCTTGTGAATTACTATTTACAGTATTTCACAAGAATGGCATTCACACCCTCCAAGTGAACAAGGTTGTCTCTTTAAATTGAAGGACTCCACGGGCTCTCTTCTCCCTTAACATTAGCAATGGGGGGAGGGGAAGGAGAAAATAAACCATTTTTCTATCATTTGAACTCTCTCTGACCCTTGCAAGCTATTCAAGTATGCACTTAAGACAATTCAAATAAATAACATACATACACATACGCAGAACAGATACATAGACAGCAAGAGTGAATCCTGATAAAGTGGATAGGTTGGTATGTAGAAATTAACCACCTTGAAGTCTGTTTCTTGGCATTGTCATTGATAGCACAAGAGGAATTCCCACTACTAGACTGTAAAAACATTTCATGATTTCAATCAATAATTCTGAGAACTAAGGTATAGATTTGCTGTGAATCATCTATAGCTAAGAGAGCTAAACGAATAAAGAAAATGAGAGAGCCACCTGTCTCCATGTTGACTCAAAATTTTTCAACACATGATCATGGTTACCGTGGTGGTGGAAAGTGGTTAAGGAGGCTGGCAAAACGTCAAGTGCACTAAGAAGTGTGTGGTGAAATATATTGTTCAAGTGATATTTAGTTTAAAAATTCAAAATATCCCAGTCTGAAACGTATCTCTCAATTCCAAAAGTTAAATGTAAAATTCTATGAAAAGATGTTGCACATCATCAATATGCATTTGTGCACATCTATAAATACAAAGTTCTTTATTCATTTTTACTAAAATATTTCCTCAAAACAGAGATGAATTGGTGTCTGTCTAGCAATTTCCAACATCTCTTCTCCACTTTAGTGTCACTATATGCTATAGTTTTAATGGTAGTATTAGTGGGACAGCTGCAATTTTTGCACAGAACACTGATAAAAGCAGTAACCCAAACTTGACAGTTGAACACATTAAAAATCGTGCATGAATCACACATGTAAATATTTTTAGGTTGCTTTCTGAAGCCACCCATTACCTCTTCCCCAAAAAGAGATACAAAAGGAGAAAAGAGAGGAAATTGAGATTTAAAATATGACAAACTTATACTGTATAATTTCTTCACATTTAGAGAGCCTTAATCATATAGTATCGAGAAGCAAAAACAAAACCCTACCAAAATTAACCAGGAAGATAGAGATAAATGAGTCACCAAATAAACCTTTCAGCCAGAAACCATGGGGATGTGGAGGTTTCTTCAGAGCAAAACATGTGTCTTCAGTTCCTAGGAAGGTCTGTCAGTGGCAGGGATGTGGAATTCAGTGGTTCTGCGTATTCATCCCACCTGGGCTTTCCTGTACCCTCTGGAACAGTGACAACATCAATTCTAGAAACCAGGAGCCAAGGGAGACTTGCCCGGTTGTGATTCCCGGTGACCCAGAGAGCAGAATTTCACCATGATCCTGTGACATGTGACTCGGCTTGGGGAGTTCCAGTGTTAGTTCCAAAAATCCCAAGGTGGGCTCTTCCCTTTTGTGAAACAAATTAGTTACACAACCAAATATTGCCACATTCTTGAGGCCTATTGACACAATGGGAACTTCAACCCCCACTTTGCTTTGTATTTTTTTTTTTTTTGTCCAAAACAGTAAAAAGAGATCCAGGTAGAGTACAACATACAACTAATAAAGGAACATTAAAAAGACAGAGATGCTTTTATTTATAACACATGGTGGGAAATCACATGTTTCAGATTTGAAGCCCAATCAAAAACAACTCAACTTGGTACTCTTCCCTCTTGAGTGGTACCTGGTAGAAAATGAATAGAACTCAGTTTGTTCACAGTTCTGAGTTTCCTGAGCTGCAATACTTTCACAGATACTTTCAAGCCTCAGTCCTGTTGCAAGATGTGTATCATATCATGCTCTACTTGCAGAGCTCCCTAAGATTTTTATCTGGACATCCTAATTCAAAATTATAAATTGTTATTCTCACAATTATCACTGACTTTTAAAACCAGTTTATTTACTATATTTTCGTCTGATTCCTAGCTTACAAATGAGAAAAATAACCGGTATTTGTTGCATTGAATGTCCAATAAGAGTTTTATTAAGAAAGACACTTGGGGGCTCTTCCGCTTTCCCATATCCCTGGCAGGATAAAATAGCATTTCTCATGGTAAATACTGAAGGCAAAAAATGTCAGCAATCATGGAAACTGTGAGCTTTCCCAACACATATGAGTCACTTAATATCCCCAGAAGTAATGTAGCCTCCCGAAAAAACATAGAGATTCAAAAGCAAACGATGATTTGATGGTTTTTCCTGTGTCTAAGTAAGATTGGCTATGACTAAATAATTTCTCAATTGCTAGACTAAAACAAGCCAAAACAAACATCTCTTAAAACTTTAAAGTATATTGTGTAGTGGTGACTGTCCAAGGTCTCACTAAAGTCAACATTGGATAGATAGTACTGAGATGAGCTATATGCAAAGGACTATTCTTGAAATCATTGATTATAAAAACAAACAACCCTGCAGCATTGTTACAACCAGAAAAATAAAAAATAAAATATTCTTACCTGTATATTAACAAATCAGATATGGTTCTCATTTAATAATAAAAGGGAAAACATATATACCTGGGGTAGTTAAAGCTCCAATGGTAAAACATATTTCCTGGTATAATAGTGTAGAATAACTCAGCATTTTCAAATCAATAAAAGTTTTGTACAAATCCTACAATATATTCATATTCATTTTCCCTACCCCATTTGTAATCTTTCACATTTCTTTTAATGAAAAAATACTAGGAGGATAATGCATTAAAAATATTAAATGCAAACCCTGAAACTTAACCAAGGAAAAGCTATTCATTTAATCAAGAAATTTTTATCAAACGCCCATTGTGTCCTACCGGAAGTGCCTCAGTCCTGTGGGAAGCTAAACTATGCAGATACAATAGGTTGTTTCCTAACCTTGTTGATTTTAATCTTATTATGGAAACTAGGTACACATACCGATTTTTTCAATTAATTGAAAATTTAATTCATCCCAATGTGATCAGACAGGCCAGTTTCTTTCATCACCCTGCTTCAATTATGTTAATATTATATTCTCAGGAACACAGGACGCGATTGTTTGTTTGTTTGTTTCAAACATACGTGTTTGAAACCTAGCACTGTGATGAGTATATGGTGAGTGTTTAATATATAATTGTGGATACATTTTGAAATAAATTCAAAGGATCAGCATACAGAAGAAAAAACGTTAGGTTATAAATTTCTTTTCCAGTTAGACTTAAAAAAAAACCTAATAGAAATTAGTGTTGAAAATACCCATGGTTCTAACTTTCTCATTGTGCAACCTTTGACAAACGACTTAACATCACTGAGTATTCACTTTCTAAACTACAAAATGGTTTGTGATGAAACTGCATCAAGTGAAAACAAATATATAACTTATAAATCCTAGTAAATACTCAGAACAAGGTAGAAACAAAGTAATTGTAACTATACTGTTGTTACACTGTCATCTGGCACTACTCCCTTGGCTGCTCATAATCTACATGAATCTTCTCTGATAACTGAAAAACATAAATGTTTCAATGTCTCATTACAAATATTAAATATTTACTTGAGCAGTATGTCTGCAATGCTGATTAAAAAGTCCTTTAAGTGTGTGAAATATTTTGCAATGGGGAAAAACTTTATAAAGAACTCCAAGCATTTAATAAATTATGTACAACTCTAAATTAAAGAATATTTCCCCCTAATCAGTAATCTAAATATATGAATATTTCTTAGAGAATCTGGGCATCTAAGAAAACTGATGTAGCCACAAAGGGATACCAAAACTTGGTATAGATAAGAAGAGATAGAAAAGCTGAAGAATCTCAGAGATCAGTTTGATGGTCCTGGAGGGATAGGTAAAGGGGATTTCTTCTCTTCTGAATCCTATAAAAGCGTTTTGTACAGCATTAGACTTACTTAAGTGAATGATAGCAATCTTAGGTATGCATATACCCTCAGTGTCTCTGTCCTTGACTTTAAAAACTTTTGTCAAGATGAGGATACTAAAATTATAAGCTTCAAAGAAGTGGTTACCAGCAATCTCATATGCAAGAAAAATGACAAATTCTTGGATTCAGGAGGCAGAGAGGGATCAATTGGGGCTTAAGAAATACTGTCAGTGATAGGAGTGTTTTATGAGGACATTAAAGTATTTGAAGTTCCTATGTTTGAAAACTGTATAGGTATAATTATAATAGAATACCATAACTATATTTGTTAAAGTCCTTAAACCATTCACCTTATTTCTTTATCAAAATTGAGCTTCTTTTATGAATTTACAACTGCAAGGAAAAAAATTACTTTCCAAACTGTTCCCAAGATAGGACTCTAATGGTGAACAAAATATTGAAAGTTCTTTATATAAATTAAAACATAAGTGAAACATAAAATTGTTTCACATGCTCAGACGTCATCATGAAGAGGTCTAGATAAAAAAATTAGGTAACACCATTAGATAACAATTCCTGTACCTGGCTATAATGAGACAATCAGTAATTCCTAAAAACTACCACCTCAAAATTTCAAAATGTTCCTGTGATAAATGACAAACTAATAAATTTCAGTAAGATTTGCTTTATTTACTATATTGTCTAATAATAATTTGTAACTGTTAATTTAAATTGAATTTTAAAAATAAATATTATGTGCATATTAAGTAAAGCCCAAAATCAATCAAGATTGCTTAACATCTACCATGCATAAGACACAGTAATGAGCACTTTAACTTTACTGTAAAGTGATTAATCAACACCTAATTTAACCCTTTAGAATATAAATATTCAAATATGAAAAAAGTTACTGTAGAACTGAATATACATATAACATTTTTATTACAAAAATAAAAGACTAAAGACATACATGATGAACATAAAGAATAGAAGGTTTATAAAGCCTTGGTGTTATTGTTAGGTCTAATAAAAATGCATTAAAGTTAGCATGACAATATCAGTATGTACTTGCATTTCATATATATATGTATCTATATATAAAGTATAGTAGTAAAGTAGTTAAAGTTGATAAAACATATTGTGCAATATTTATCCTAACCTGGAATCTGTCTTGAATAATGCCTAATATTCACAGAAGAATCTACAGTTCAGTAATTTATCAGGTGTGCTATGCTAACAAAATTTGAAAATATTTCTTCTTGACCAAGCTATTAATCTATTCTGAAGTGTGACTAACTGGAGTATCTTAAAGATTCCATAGATAATATAATTACAGTGCTCTCCATATCCATAAAAATGATTTAGCCTCTTTTTTTTTTTTTTTTTTTCAGACAGAGTGTCACTCTGTTGCCAGGCTAGAGTGCCGTGGCATCAGCCTAGCTCACAGCAACCTCAAACTCCTGGGCTCAAGCAATCCTTCTGCCTCAGCCTCCCAAGTAGCTGGGACTACAGGCATGAGCCACCATGCCCGGCTCATTTTTTAATATATATTTTTAGTTGGCCAATTAATTTCATTCTATTTATAGTAGAGACAGGGTCTCACTCTTGCTCAGGCTGGTTTCAAACTCCTGACCTTGAGCGATCCTCCTGCCTTGGCCTCCCAGAGTGCTAGGATTACAGGCGGGAGCCACCACACCTGGCCCAGAAGATGAGTTTTTAGATAGTTAAAAGTAACTTTCTCCT
>CAUYRT010047463.1:0-49418 GCA_963574885.1 Lepilemur ruficaudatus
ACACCTAAAATTAACAGTTACAATCAGGAAGAAAGAATAAGGCAAGCAAAAATATGGATAAATACAATAGGCTTTCTTTTCTTGAGTTTTCTAAATTATGTTTGAAGGTTGAAGCAAGAAATTTAACAAGGTCTATTAAAAATTTTAACTAGTGTGGCTGTAAATGTACATAGAGGAAATATTTAAAACTATTATATCATAAATGAGGAAAGGTAAAGGGATATAAAGGGAGGTAAGGCTTCTATACTTCATCCTAACTAGTAATACGATGGCACCAATAGACTATGATAAGTTATGTATATATAAAGTAATACAATTAGAGGAACCACTAAAAAGGCTGCAAAAGGAAATGCATATTAAAACAAGTCAAATTCTAAAAAATGTTCAAATTACCCATGGAAAGGCAGGAAAAAATAAAAAGAAACAAAAACCAAGGACAGAAAGCAAAACACAAAAGTAGACTGAAAGCCTTTACATAAGAATAATTATATTAAATGTAAATGGTCTAAATATATAAATTAAAAGACAAAAATTGGCAGAGTGGATTAAAAATCTGACTCAAATACTATCTATAAGAAACTTCCTTCAAATATAAGCTGTAAGACAGATTGAAAGTAAAAGGATGCCATGTAAAGATGAATGCAGAGATCTATGAGCCGAAGTATGCCAAAGATTGCCAGCACACAAGCAGATGCTAGGAGAGAGATATAGAATAGATTGTCCCTCGAAGCCCTCAGAAGGAACCAATCTGGGCTCACAACTTGAGCTTGAACTTCTAGCCTCCAAAATTGTAAGACAATAAATTTCTGTTGTTTAAGCCACTCAGTTTGTGGTACTTTGTCTTGTAAGATCTAGCAAACTAACACAGCACCTATGAAGAGGATGCAATGACAGCCGACAGACTAGAAGAAAATATTTGCAAACCACATATTCAACAATGGAGTAGTATCTAGAATATACAAAGAATCTCAAAACTCAAGAGTAAAAAAGTAAACACTCCAATTAGAATATGGGCAAAAAACACAGAGATATTTCACTGAAGAAGATATATAGATGGCAACTAAGCATATAAAAAGATGTTCAACATCATTAACCATTAGAGAAATGCAAATTAAAACTACCATGAGATGCCAACACACATCTATCAGAATGGCTCAAATAAAATACAGTGGGAACACCAAAAGCTGGTGAGGATGCAGAGAAATTAGATTACTCATACATAGCTAATGGAAATGTAAAGTGGTACAGCCACTCTGGAAAACAGTTTGAAGTCTCTTTAAAAAAAAAAAAAAAAAACTAAACATGCAACTACCAGATGACCCCGCAACTGTACTCCAAATCTGTACACAAATGTTTGTAACAGCTTAATTTATAACAGCAAAAACAAACAAACAAACAAAAAAAACTAGAAACAATCTCAAAGGGAAAGAACTATTAATACACACAAGATGGATGAATCTTCAGAAAACTGGGCTAAGTGAACAAAGTCAATCCCAAAAGGTTACATACTGTATTATTTCATTTATATGACATTCTCAAAATGACAAAATTGCAGAAATGAAGAATGCCAAAGGTTAAGGAAGGGGGAGAGGCAGAGTGGAAGTAAGTATGGCTAGAAGAGTAACATAAAGCATCTTTGTGCTGAAGGAAATGTTCTATATTTTGACTGGATCAATGTTAATTGATTGTGATACCATACTACAGTTTTGCAGGATGAGGGAAAATGGGGAAAGGGTAAATAGGGTAACTGGGATCTTGCTATATTATTCCTTACAACTGTATATGAATCTGTAATTATCTCCAAATAAGAAGTTTAGGTATTTTTTTAAAAAAAGAAAGTACACAGGACAACAGCAATGAAAATGAATGAACTACTGCTACATAATGGTGAGCAATAGAAGCCAAACACATAACTAAAAGTACATGCTGTATTATTCCACTTATGTGACACTCCAACCTGGGCAATATTAAATTCTGTTAGAAGCAAAGATCATGATTACTGCTGGGAAGGAGAGCTCTAGATTTCCAAGCCCTGCTAGTTCATTCATGAATTCATTTAACAACTATTTATTGAGCATATGCCATGTGCCAGGTGTTGTTCTACATGTTGGGCACATACTTGTGAAGAACAGAGTACATGTCTTTAGCAATGGAGAAGGTGAGTAAACGATGAAGAGGCCATTGAAAAATAATGCCAGGCATGGTGGCTCACACGTGTAGTCCAGCTAGTCAGGAGGCTAAGACAGAAAGGATTGCTTGAGCCCAAGAGATCAAGGCTACAGTGAGCTATGATTATGCCACTGCACTCCAGCCTGGACAACAGAGCAAGACCCTGTCTCTAAGAAAATAATAAAAAATTAAAAATAAAAATAAACAAATAAATAAGGAGCATGGAGGTGCATGCCTGTAGTCCCAGCTACTTGAGAGGCTGAGGCAGGAGGATCGCTTAAACCCAATCTGGGCAACACAGCAAGACCTCCCTCTCTAAACAAGAAAATTTTTTTTAAATAAACAAATAAGTAAAATAAAACACAGACTACTACATAGACTGATGATGTCGTGCCATGAACTGGCTAAGTGTAATTAAATCAGTGCTTTTCAAGTGGTGTTTACAAAAGAAAAAAAAAAAGGAAGGGAGGAAGAAAGAAAAGATTCCTGTAAGATCCATGGATCTTACATTCTTACAAAAAATAAGGACAATAGGCAAATAGACGTATAATGTCAGCTAGTGACAAATTCTACGAAGGAAAATAAAGCTGCTGCTGCTTCTACAGGAGAAATCAAAAGTTAAATAATTCCGACCCATCATTTTATTTGAACTTCACAAAGCCCTATTAAGTATGGCCCTTTCAACTTCCTTCTGGCCCTTCCACAAGCCAAAGTGAGTACAGAAAACCCGGGCCTCCGAGGAACACAGCACGCACACCTCACTCAGGGGGCTGGGCATTCGCCGTGGGAGAGAATTTCTCAACTACGGAGCGCAGAGGGGCTGCGGGTTGAAATATGGAACTGGTAAGGCGGATTCAGCAATTACCGCTCCAAAGCACCAATCCCGAAAACCAGCCCCAGAGTCTAATCTAGGGGGTATTTGTGTAGCGCCTTCATGTCCATTATTTCATTTTTTTCTCTCGCCTTCCTGTCAGGGCGGTGTTGATTTTGTTTCTGCTTTTTAAAAGCTCAGAAAGCTGCAAGGATTTGCTCAGGGTCACACAGAAAACTAGTGACAGAGTTGTGGCTCCAAATCAGTGTCAATTTGTTCCCAATTCCTGCTGCGTCCATAGTCTCGGGGACAGAGTCGCCTCACGCCGTCCCCACCCCTCCAGTTTACCTTCAGCAGACTCTGGAGCGCTGCAAAATGCTCCGCCGTCAGGGCAGCCATCTTTCCGCGTCACGTGACCTCGGCTCCCGGAGGAGCGCGGTCACGTGGCGCGGCCGCCAGCGCGGCGGGGCATGCCGGGGGCTGTAGTCCTTCAAGGTGGAGGAAGCTGTTCGGGTTGTGTAGCTGAAAGCGAGAGAGGGAGAAAGAAGGGCGCGGCCGCCGGATGGCTAAAGCCGGGGACGATAGGACTGAGGGCCTGGGAGGACGCAGACGGAGACTGGCTTTCAGGGGGAGGAAACTGGCTCGACTTGTCTGCTTAACAGGTCAGGGAAACTCTGGTTTTCCCTTGACCCATGTGAGTGGGCTGGTTGGTTTGGGGAATGCAGCTACCGTGCTTGGAATTACGATAAAGTTGTGCATACTGGAATTCTTGGAATTTACACACACACAGCCTATCTTGAAGAATACAAAATCACTTTTGCACGTAGAATTTCCTTTCTGTCTATGGAGTAGGTAGGAGCTGGTGTTAGTCTTAACCCAGATTGGGAAACGGAATCATTTAGGGTTTTTAATCAACTTTCCTGTAGGCCTAGGGGAGATCTGGTTTGAAGAACAGATAAAGAAGTGTTTGAGAGAGGAGCGAGGAAGGGGATCGAATGAAAGCTGTTACCCACTAAGTTATCCTTACACCCATGACCGGGGTGAAATGTGGATGGAAATGATTTAATTCATTTATTCAACAAGGTAATTATAACGAATGTAATACGTGGGTTTGAAAGGGCAGTACTGGACTCTGATTTGCCCAGTGCTCAGAGGTTCTACCTCAAATAGACTGAAATTGTAAAGTCCTATAATTTAGTCTTTAAGGAACCATTTGCCCCCCCTGCTGTCCACCCCCCAGCCCCACCCAGCATCTGGCATTTCCCTCCTCCACGCAATAGAGTGTTTGGTTGGCTCTTTGCTGTCCACCCCACTTCCTCAGCAAATTCTGGCTTAAAAAATGGGATCTGACAAATTCAAGCTTAAGAAAGAATGTCTACTTGTGAAATTCCAGACATTGATAAGCTGCTAAGGACATTTGCTCCTCTACTCCTCTCCCTCCTCCTTTCCCCACATTTTCTGTGGGGATGTTGTCAAAGCCCAGGAAAACAAAAATCAGGATGAACGCTTATCTGGTCTGGAAGGTTTTAGAACCATATTGTCTGATTCCAGCTCTCTTTCTTGGCCTCTCCCTCTTATCCAAGAACCCACATGGCCTGATTCTTGTTTCTGGGCATAACTTACTGTAGTAAGCTCTAGGTTTAATTGCTGCCTGTATCCATAGGGCTGGGCCCAATGCCTTGGGTGAATTGAATGTTAAATAAACAACTACCCCCCAAAAGCGGCTAGACTAAGATTAATTTCTATGACTTTTCTGAGGGGATATTGCCTTGTTATTTGCAGGACTGTGGCTTCTTGTCTTACTTTAGAAGATGGGAAGTGTGGTCACCATCCTCCAAGATGGCCCTCAATGATCCCTGCCTTCTGGTATTCACACCCTAGTGTATACCCCTCCCTCCTTGTGCCAGATTGGTCTGTGTAATCAATAGCAGATGGCAGAAGTGATGGTATATCTCTTCTGACACTAGATTATAAAAGATTGCGCCAAAAAAAAAAAAGCACTGAAATGCCTATCTCCTGTCTTGAGTGCTTTCTTGTTGGCCTTCTCTCTTTCACTTGAATCTCTTGCTCTGGGGAACGCAAGCTGCTGCCCTGTTGTCAGCAGTCCTACGGAGAGGCCCGCCTGGCAAAGAACTGAAGCCTCCAACCAACAACCTCATTACCCAGCTTAAAAGCAGATTCTCCAGACCTGGTAGCGCCTTGAGATGGCAGTAGCCTTGGCCAACAGCCAACAGCTTGGCTGCAGCCTCATAAGAGATTCTGAGCCAGAACCACCCAGCTAAGCCATTCATGGGCTTCTGGCCTTCAAACACTGTGTAAGGTTATAAATGTTTGTTGTTTTAAGCTAGTAAATTTCATATAACTTGTTATGCAGCAATAGTAACTAATGCATGGGGGCAATAGCATAGTGGCTTTAGAATTCAACCTAAGTTGGAATCCAGTTCTACACATTATTAACCTTGAACAAATTCTTGAACTTCTCTGAGCCTCAGTTTCCATATCTTTAAAATAGTGTTGATCACACCTACTTCAGAGAGCAGGGCTGAGTGACAGGTACTGCCCCAGTGGGAGGATACCCAGTTCCCCTTGCCCTCATGGGCAGATGTGATATGAGGGGATCCCTGGGACTTCAGTCTACACCCTTGCTCCATATCATCCCATTTTGGTAGGGCTGCCCAGATTGCCAGTGACAGGTTGCATGTAAAGGTTTGCTTATGGGCTGGAGAGCTTCCAGCGATTCCTAAACCATGAACATTTTCATGGGAAGGAAAACAACAAAATGTCAGAGTTCATTTCCATGATTTGGTCCCTCTGTCTGGTTTCTGTTAGGCCTAATCTGATTTATTTCCAATTCTGACAGTAGGAATCAGTGCTTACTTTCATTTAATTAATAAACTTACTATGTGCCAGGCTCTGTTCTCAGCCTCTTATACTTTTGATTTATTTGCTTCCTATTACTGTCCTATGATATATAGTATGTATAGTTACACACACACACACACATATATGTATATAAGCACACACACTGTACTATTATTTTTCCATTTTACATATGGAGAAATTGAGACACAGAGAGGTTAGGTAATTTGCCCAAGGTCACACAGCTAAGTAGAGGCAGAGCCCAGATTCAAACTTGGACAATCTGGCTCCATAGTCTGTGCTGTAAACCATCAAGCTGTACATATCTCCTTGTTGTACCATAGCTAAAAACTCATGTTTCTTCTGTTTAGATGTCTGACTGCCTCCCTCAGGGGGCAAGAACAAGCTAAGGGTGTTCCTGGATAATCAATCTAGTGGTGGTGAACAATAACATAAATGGAAGGGGTACCTTGGGCTTTGGAAGAAGACCCAGGTTCAGTTCCTGGCTCTTGTGTGCTGCTGGCAACTTACTTCCCATCTCAGAACCTCAGTTTCATCGTCTGTAAAATGGGCACAACAATAATAAAAATACTTTTTGACCATTAGGGGGAGCTAAAGGATGACTTATACAGTATGCAAATCTGTTTATCCATTCATTAGTTGACAGACATTTGGGTTGTTTCCAACTTTTGACTGTTACGAATAATGCTGTTATGAATAGTCATGCACAAAGGTTTTGTGTGGATGTACGTTTCATTTATCTTAGAGTATATACCCAGGAGTGGAATTGCTGGGTCATATGACAACTCTATATTTAATTTTTGAGGAACTAACAAACCATTTCCAAAGTGACTGCCCCATTTTATAATACATTCCCCACCAACCATGTATGAAGGTTCCAATTTCTCCACATCCTCACCATCACTTGTTATTATCTGTCTTTTTGATTATGGCCATCCTAGTGGGTGTAAAAAAATATCTCATGAGCAGCCTTGTTTTGAAGTTGCATTTGTATAGCAAGTACATTTTGTCATTTCGACTATTTATGTTCATTTGACATAACGTATGAAGGTTAAGGGAGTTTAAATAACCCCCCATTCTCCTCTTTGGTCCTTTAGGGAAAGCCCTCATCAACCCCTCCCCTTTTTCCTGACTTCTCTTTTCCTCACCCCTATCTCATTGACTCAGATGAGGGTGGGCTGCAGGAGGAAGGGGCTTCTCAATCTTTTTTGACCTACTGCCCCTACTCTAGGTCAAATAGCCACTTTGAAGTGGTCTGATCAACTTACCAGGTGTCTTAGTCCAGATGGGCTGCTGTAACAAAATGGCATATACTGGGTAGCTTATTAACAACAGAAATTTGTTGCTCTCAGTTTTGGAGGCTGGGAAGTCCAAGATCAAGTCACTGGCAGATTCGATGTCTGGTAAGGGCCGTTTCCTGGTTAATAAATGGCACCTTCTCACTGTCCCCTCACCTGATGGAAATGGGTGAAGGAACTCTCTGGGACCTCTTTCATAAGGGCACTAATTCCATTTAGGAGGGCTCCACACTCATAACCTAATCATCTCGCAAAGGTCCCACCTGCCAATACCATCACCTAAGGGGTGAGAAATTTCAACATATGAATTTGTAGAGGACACAAATACTCCCACTGTAGAACCAGGAGACGTCAGGTAAGTTGGAGGACAAAAGCCTAGAGTGTCAACAGGGATGCACTGGCTTGGGAATGCTGTCTGAGTCCGGATCAGGCATCATAAGCTGTGTGGCTTGGGGCTTACTTTGCACTAACAATGCCATGTTTGGTCCACAGCGCTTCAAAATTGGGAAATTTGACACAAACGTCCGGAGTTCTGGCTTTTCTTTAAAAATTGGCAGGACTAGCCATGTTGTTCCTACCTTTCCATGTTGCAGCTGCTGGCTGCAGCTAAGCCCTGGCTGCCCCCGAACACTGGCCTGGGCTCTCCGATTCTCCACAATCTCTAACACTCACTGTTGTGTCACAGTGGGCCCTCTCCACACACATCACCTGTCTCATCGCCGAGCGTATTTATTAGTGCCCATCTCCCCCAGGGACCTAGTGGGGTAAACATGGGCCATAGTAGGTAGCAGGACTGAACGTGGGTACTTGCGATCCTGGGTTTCCAGCCATCTCCGTGCCATCTCCCCACAAGGCTGAGCAAGTTGCAGATGTAATGTGGGCATCTAATTTGTTATTCATAGTTCTTGATCACTTGTTGTGGGCCGACTACTGTTCTAACAGTTTTGCATTTATTAACTCATTGAATCCTCACAGGAACCCCGCAGTAATCCCAGTTTACAGATGAGAAAACAAACACTCAGAGAAAACACTTGCTCACAGTCCACGTATGATAGTGGCAGAGCCAGGATTTTCAGGCAGGAGCAAATAAAGGAATTTTGCAAGCTTGCTCACAGCACAGCGTGTGGCTCATTATGGGGGTTTAGTGGGTGCAAGCTATGTAGTGATTCGTATGGCCTTACAACTGCTACTAATGTGCCACACAGCAGGGCATTGGTCCTGGCCAGGTGTCCCATCATGAAAGCCAGGAATTGATGTAGATGACATGTGTGTTTGGAGAAATGATACCTGTGATTCTTTTCAGCTCTAACTTGCAGTGAGTTTCTGAAAGCTGATTGGAGAAGAGGAGGGGGCATTTGGGATTTGCTATGCGTAGAAGATGAGCATGTAGGCAGCTGGTCAGTCCTGAGGATGTGTCCCCTGCTCCCCATTGCAGAATGCCATGGGCTGGGTGTCTAACACTCCACTCCCAGCTCTGACTGGCCTGGTTGCTATGATTAGTGGAGCCCACCGGGGAAGGCACTGTGGCCTCGTTTCTCGTCCTCCTATCCCCAGCAGTGAGACAGAAGCAACTGGTAACACAATAGCATTGTCCTCCCATACACAGGCCCCCCTTGTTTTCCCACCACACAGAGCAGTGGCTGTGACAGTGGCCTTGAATTACACTTTACCCTCCTTTCTCCAATGTTACACTTGTTTTTTCAGTTCTGGAATCGGCTACACAATGATTTCCTGTAGGGGGTTCCGGAATATCAGCTTTTCATATTTTCCACCTGCTTCTCCATGGGTCTTCAGGCCCTCAGTCAGTGAGTGGCAAGCCAGGCCCAGGGGGTGCCGGGCCCATCGGAACGTCCCCTTCTCAGGAGGCTGGAAGGCTATGGTCCCTCACCTCTCCCCTGCAAGGTGGGACCTGTCCTGGAAGAAGGAACCAAACCAGGTAACACAAGAGGGAGGCTGAGAGCTTTTGGGGGTGGGAGTGGGGTTGCCAGTGATGGTTTGGGGTCCCGCCCGGGAGGGTGGGTTTCTGGGTTTCAGATGCCCTGTTTGCTTGAGAGCCACTGTCTGCTGGTAAACAAATAAACAAGCAAAAGCAACAGAAGTCAAGTTAGCAGCTTCCCAACTAGAGAAATATCTCTGCCAGTCTGACCCCTGTTTGATGCCTCTGGTATCTTTGGGTGACCAGAATCTTCAGGGCCCATGTAGGTTTATCGAGGTGACCATTCCCTTCATAATAGTGGCTAACCGTAAGCTCTTACTGTGTGTATTTTATGTGCATACCTATTACTATATACATCTCACTCTATTAATAGCAATAATAGCAAACACCTATACAGTGTGCCTCAGATTCTTGCTTGATTCAAACTCAAGCAGTCTGGTTCTAGAATCTGTGCTTTTTGTCACCGTGCTCCTTGTAAAACCTTTTTTTACAACATCATGCTGATAAAGCAAAGTGATCACAAGGTTTCCATTTGAGGGGCAATGACATATAATGATAACTAGGTGTGTCAGTCCTTTGCCCCGTGCTGAGCAATGTTCTAAATGCCTTCTATTTCCTCATTCATTCCACATGACAGTCCTATCAGATGGACACTTTATTATCTCTATTTTGTAGACGAGGAAATTAAAGTACAGAAAAGTTAAGTCATTCACCCAGGGTCATATAGCTGTTAAACAGCAGAGCCTGGATTTGAACTCTGGAGAGTTTTTTCTGGAGAGTTATATGAATCTAAAGGCTCCTCAGCTCTGCTGGTTCAGAATTAGTCTCCTTCTCTGGGTCATGGGCTATAGACAGTGGCATTCAGTCCCTGGCTTTGTAGAACGTCTGCACCCAAGCTCAGGGAATGTAGACCTTTCAAATGATTTGCCTGTTGTCATCAGCCTTTGTCTTGCTTGAAGAAGGTGGAATTGCTCAATGGTGACAGTGAAGGAATTTGGAAGGATTGCTCAGTGAGTGGCATCTGTTTCTTGGCCAGAGACTGGACTGAGGTGCCACATATGCAGGAGGACGTGTGTGAAATAAACAGGGCTCATGAGATACGTTCAGGAAGCCAACTTTCTTTCTGCCTATGGCTGTCCCTAAATTTTTTCTGTGAGGCCTCACTCTTCCTTTGCCCTGAAATGAAAATTAAGGCAGGTCTGTGACTCTTCTGCCTGCCCTTCAGGAATCAAAAGTTCTTTGGTCACTTCTAGTTCCAACACAGTGTCATGCATCAATGGGTGTGCCCAGTCTTGTGGAACAGGCCAGACCGTTGGATTTTGTTCCCAGTGGAGACCCCTCCTCCTCCTCCGGTGGGGCCAGCAGCTGGGAATGGTGTTCTGTGGTTAGCTTCTCCTTCCCCCTGTGCGTCCCTCACCTGGCTGACTCCTGGCGGGGGCAAGGAGAGAAAACAGGAGGTGGGAAGGCACTGGAGGGTCTTACTTGGTTAACGCTGTGGTAAGCTGACATCCCGCTGGCTGGGCCTGGTGGATATTTAAACCCAACTCTTCACCTCTTGGCATAGTTTTGTGGATACTTCAGAGAGCACCCTTCCTTCTCATCTTTGGGCATCTCCGAACTGCTGGTCCATTCAAGCTGGTTGGCTAAGACTCCTTCCTTAGTTCCTAGGCATATGAGCAGTGCTGTATTAGTTTGCCAGTGCTGCCTGACAAAATACCACAGACTGGGTGCTTTAAACAACAGAAGTTAATTTCCTCACAGTTCTGGTAACTGGAAGTCAAAGCTCAAGGTGCCGACAGATTTGGTTTCTCCTGAGTCTCTCTCCTTGGCTTGCAGATGGCCACCTTCTCACGGTGTCCTCACCTGGTCTCTCTGTGCATGCGCATCCCTGGGGTCTCTCTGTGCATCCAAATTTCCTCTTCTTATAAGGACACCAGTCAGATTGGATAGGGCCTACCCTAAGGGCCTCATTTTAACTTAATCACCATTTTAAAGGCCCTATTTCCAAATACGGTCACATTCTGCCATACTAGGTGTAAGGGCTTCATCATATAAATTTTGGAGGGACACGATTCAGCCCATAACAAGTGCTGTCAGCTTCTTTCTGCAGAGGAGTTTCCACTCCTCGTGGTGGCCCTCGCCAAAGGACCTACACAACCCACAGGTTGGTTCCTGGTACACCTCTGGCTTTTGGAAAATACTCAAGTTTCATTACCTTGGCAAATCCAAAGCCACCGCCCAGCCCCCCAGTTCGGCTGACCACCCATCTCTCTTGCACTTTGGGTTTCTCAGGCTGACTCAGACATCAGCCCTTGGTGACATCCTAGCTCCAGGGATACAGTGCCTTTGAGGCCACTCTTGGGGACAGGGAGTGGACAATTGGAACTTGCAGCGTACCTGTTGCTCTCTCCAAAATTCCCCTCTGCTCCCCCAGCTGTTTTCCTCATCCAGCCTCCTCTGTGGGCTGGAGGTTGTCAGGTAAGAGGGAAACCAGCTCCATGCCACTTCCTTCCTAAGCCCTGTGTGATGGCTTCGGTGTCACAGCTCACTTTGGAATGTGTCATCGATTGTCCTGTGGCTTCAGCCCAAGCTGAGACCACAATGGTTCTTACATCCTGCTACACAAACAACGTCTCATCTGGTTTTCATAAAGGGCCCTAGGAGACAGACATTCTGATCCACATATGGAAAAGGGATCTGGAGCTCCGAAAGGTTGAAGAATTCACCCAAGGTACACTGTCCAGCTGGTGGGGGGCGGGGAGTGAAGATTCCGGCTTAAACCCGCTTTGCTGTACACTTTTCTTGCCCTTCACCATCCAGGCTTCTTAAGAGCTTTTTCTTGCTAGAGCTTAGTCTGCATTGCTAAAAAATTTCCTTCTTAGCAGGAAGTTATGAAGGTAAAAAAACCTCATCCTTGCATGCTCTGCTCGTGATGCTGGGGCTGGTGACAGGGGTGACAAGTGCATCAGGAGCTTTCTTAGATCAGCACGAGACAGACACAAGCTCTACGTGCCAAGGAGATTTCTCTGACTGCTTGAAAATCCTCCACCCCTCTCCCCAGTACAGCTTAATCAGAAGAATAAGGGAGTAGAAGTGGGATATCTTTTTTGGTAGATAAGTAATACTACATTCTTAGAGTTTTATTCAAGGCAGAAGGGGCCATGTCATCTCACCTTCTGTCTCCCAGGAGATACTTTACCTGTAGAGCAGCGGTCCCCAAACTTTTTGGCACAAGGGACTAGTGTCATGGAAGACAAGTTTTCCACAGACGGGTGAGGGTGGAGAACGGGGAGGGGGACGCAGAGCTCCGGCGATGATACGAGCGATGGGGAGCAGCCGTAACTTCGCCTTGCCCACCTGCTGCTCACTGCCCGCTGTGCGGCCCCTTGGTCCCTAAGTTTCATGGAAGACAATATTTCAACGGAGGCGGGTGGGGGGGGGAGGCGGAGCTCTGTGACCTGGTCCCTAACAGGGCAAGGACTGGTACCAGTCCACAGTTCAGGGGTTGGGGACCACAACTATAGAAGACTTCAAAATATAAAGTTACTTATTTCTTTTTTTTAAAAAAAACCTCTTCTTTTGTTTAGACTTTTAATTATTTTCTTTAAAAATGAAAAGGCCAAGCTGGTCGTTGCCCATCCTTCCCTGGGAAAGGGAAGGCTACAAAGGGGCCTGGCAGCGGTTCTGGAACTGGTGCCAAGTCTATGTCAGGAGCACGGGGCTGGGCTGGGCTGGGGCCCAGGGATCAGGATGGGACCGGCTGGAGCTGCAGCTGACTGGGTCCAGGGAGGAAGGAGAGGACAATATTTCTGCTCACCCATTTAGCAGTTATTTTATGAACACCTGTTGTGCCCAAGGCCTTTGTGGGCCCCCTGCCAGGAAGGGGCAGGTCGTTGAATGGGTCCTGGAAAAAATGACCTCTGAGCTTCTCTCTGGTTCCCAGAGGAAGGTGAAGCTCTGCGAGGGGGTGATTCAGGCGGGTGGAAAGGAGGCTGGAGAAGCATGGTGTGCTTGGGGACCACCACATGGCTTGAAGCTGCTCAAGCACAGGCCAGAGGGCAGGGGAAGGCAGGAAGGGGTCAGGAGGGGAGAAGGCAGAGGGTGGGGAGCTGCCCGATGAGTGCTGGAGGCTGGATGGGTAGGCTGGGCCAGGTGGGAGCACAGGGGATTTAAGCAGAGAGGTGACCTGTGCGGGGGGGGGGGGGATTGCCTCTCAGAGAGGGAACTCTGTCTGCGGCAGGACACGGGGACACACTGGAGCATCAGAGGCGTCTGGGCTTGGGAAGTCAGGCAAGGCAGGAGGAGAGATGAAACTAAAGCCCTGCCGGCATGATGGAAATGGGGGGTTAAGCCGGAGAGAGTGTGGGAACCATGAGGGGTCAACTGAGGAAGACATCTAGAATGCCCTGGGGGTTTCTCTCGGGGACCAGCGAAGGGGTGCTTTGTGGTTACCAAGGGGTGTGTGTGCGGTGGGGGTGCCAAGGACACTTCCCAGATGGGAGAAGTGGGGCATGGGGAGGGGGAAGGGTTGTCCTTTCTTTCAAAAACCACATACTGAGGGGCTGAGGTGAGCTGAGTGCTGGGAGAAGGCCGCAGGGGGGACACGTCGTGTTCCTCACAGCCAGACGGAGGAAAGCCAGCAGATGCAGGAGCAGAGCAAACGCAGGGCCGCAGAAAGACTATAACAGGGGGCTGGGAAATAACCGGGTACATTTGAATCTGGACCACGTATTTAGTGATACTCGAGAAATATTAACCTTTTTAGTTGTGATAAGAGTATTATGATTCAGGTGGGAGAATATCCCTCAGCTTTTTTTCTTTCAGGGGGATGGGAGTTGAAATATTTAGGGGTGACATGTCACAATGTTTGCAATTTATTTGGAAACAAAATAAATATATAGAGAAAGCAAATATGGTAAAACTCCCAACCAATTGTTGGGAGTTTATGGGAGTTCACTGTACTATTGTTAACATGTTTTGGCTTTTCTGTGTGAAATATTTTATACTAAAAACTTAAAAATACAAAATTGCAAGTGCATTGATGGGAGGCAGGGTACTGTGGGAACACTAAGGCGGGCTCCTAACTCGATTTCGATGGGTAAGAGAAGCTTCCCAAAGAAACCATCATCTAAGACATAAGAGATGAGTGGCTGATTGATGGAGGACAGGGGAGAAATTTGGGGAGAATGTTCCAGGCACAGGAAACAGGGTGTGCAGGCCTGGCAGCCTTTCTTGCCAGAGGAACAAAAAGACATTTAACGTGCATGTAGAATGTGAAGCTGGGAGTCACCAAGAGGCAGGAAGGAAAGGTGAAGAGAATCTTGTGAGGGGTGTCCACAGGGTAAGGAGGGGGGCCGCATTGCAGAGAGATACTAGCTAAGGTATGTGAGCTGCTGGGGCCTGGCACCCGGTTCTAAGCACTTCATCTATATGAGTTCACCCAACCCTCACCGTGCCTTTACCGAGTATGTACAAATTAGCATCTCTATTTTAGAGATGAGCCAACCAAGGCACAGAAGAGTTAAGTAACCTGCTCAAGGTCGAATATCTGCAGGAGTCAGGATTCGAACCCAGGCATCCTGGCTGCAGAGCCCACGCTGTCCTCTGGAGCCCAGTCTTTCTGTGTGGAGCAGGAGCTGGAGGGAAGCAGGACCCAAGGCGGGACTGCTTAGGAAGCAGCTGCACACGTCCAGGCTTGGGGTGACGGTGACGTGAACTAGAACAGTAGCGGTGGGCATGGAGAGAAAGAGACAAGATAGAGAGTTATTTCGGAGTGAAACCAACAGGACTTGGTGATTGAGCAGTGTGTGTGGGGAAGCCAAAGACGATGCCCAAACCATACCCCACTCGACACCTGGCTCTGCGCCATCTTGGCATGAGAAAGAGGAGAGAGTGAGAAGATTCAGGGATATCCTTTTCGTATTAAAAAGGGAGAAGATATTAGCAGACCCAGAGCATCCCCTTCAACTGTGAGGAGCAGCATGTTGCACAACCAATCCGCATTTCTCTCATCCTGGCTTCATTTTAGGTGCAATTTGCACTTAAATTTGTAAATTGCAAGTTGCAATTCGCACAATTTACACCATTTGCACTGCTTGAATATTGTGATCTGTGACTGTTGTAGAGAGTAGATCGTTCCTTTAACCTCAGTTGACTGGCAAAACAGAGTCAAACCACAGTGCCTGGTCCTTTTTCTAATCGTCTCCAACCTACTAAACTAGTGTTAGCCTCAAACAATGTTTCGCACACACCTGTGTGTGTTTCACCAGAAGCCTTGACCCTCGAGCCCCTTTGGAGGGCTTAACTGGAATGAAAAATTAAACAAATATTGAAAACACAATACAAAGAAAAATATGTGGCTGTGTTCTTCTAATGCTTATTGATTCGCACGGTCTTCTCAGGCCTGAAAGCAAGAGTCACTGCCAGCATCCTGACACTGGATTCCTGTTAACTGGAAGAGCAGCTCTTTGACTGGGGTCTGGGGTGCCCAGCAGGGCGGGAACAGGCCTGTCTGCCCACCAGGTAATCAACCCCGAGTCAACCCTCACTTGGAATGAGGGACACTGGCCCAGGAGGGTCCTCACAGCATCCTCGGAAGCCACTGAGGCCACTTCTCGGTTTTATGCCAACTCTCTGGGGACCTCATTTTTTCCTTGCTAAAGGCCCCAAGAATTCCTAGTTATTTTTTTCTGTGTCAAAAATGATACAACTACTCCATGAATCCATGCATCGAGGACGTGGGTCTGCAGAGTCGAACGTGAGTTCCTCTGCCTACACTCCCGCCTTCCATTCCTTTCTCAGAAGGAGTTGTTCATTTAACAACAGATATCTATTCTGCTGTTACTATGTACTGCATCCTGTTTGAAGGGTTGGGCTTACAGCTGTACACCAAGTGACAAAATTCCTTGCCCTCCTAGAGCTTACGTTCTAGGGGATATTGTGATTCCATTTATACGAAATGGCCAGAAAAAAAACAACTGTATAAAGACAGAAAGTAGATAAGTGATTTCTAGGGGTTTGTGGGGAGGCAGGGCATGGGGGAGAGACTGTTAATGGGTTTGGGGTTTCTTTTTAGGGATGCTAAAAACGTTCTAAAATTTACTGTGGTGATGATCGCATGTATCTGTGAATATACTAAAAATTGAATTGTGTACTTTAAATGGTTGAATTGTATAGTGCCAATGAAATGGTACTATTGTCTGAATGTTTATGTTTCCCCCAGATTCATATATTGAAGCCTAATTGCTAATGTGATGGTGTTAGGAGATGGGGCATTTGGAAGGGGCCATCCTGAATGGGCTTAGTGCCCTTATAAAAAAGGCTGGTGAGAGACCCCTCACCCCTTCATCATGCGAGGACACAGCAAGAAGGTGCTGTCTATAAACCAGAAAGTGGACCCTCGCCAGACACTGAATCTGCCAGAGCTTTGATCTAGGACTTCCAAGCCTCCAGGGAAATAGATTTCAGTTGTTTATAAGCCATTCAGTTTATGGCATTTTGTTATGGACTAAGACGGTATGTGACTGATATCTCAATAAAGCTGTTATTTAAAATAAATAAGGTTGCTGTGAGGATTGACTGAATTCCATAAAGTGCGTAGAGAGGTGCCTGGCACTTTGTGTATATGTACCCTTTACTCTCCTTGTTGTTTCCAGGAGATGAATTTCTAGAAGCAGAATTGCTGAGCCCAAACGGTAGGTGCATTATTTTTTTTTTTTCAAAGCTCTGGCAAAGTTGCCTTCTAAAAAGGCTTTACCAATTCACCCTCCCAGAAGTAGTGCACAAGGATGCCTATTTTTCTCTTTTCTTTTTCAAAGCAGCCACCACCCAAAAAGCCTGGAAGAGCACACAGCAGTGTTCACAGTGCTTTCTTTGGGCGATGGGATCGGGTGTGAATTTTCTTTCCCTTTTCCTGCATTGCTTATCTCTATTTTCTCTTAGTGCTAAAAAGGAACATGTAATAATTGTGTTACATTTAAAAAAATAAAAGCACCCTCACCTCCCTTCCCCTTGAGGCTCCACCCCCTCACAGGCTTGGTAGTGACCAGTGCAGAAGACCCTTTACCTCTCGGATCCATGAGTCTTCACTCACCTCCTTCCCACCTTGCGACACAGTACACTTCCTGCCCCGCTGACTTTGACTTGGCCTCTGACTTGTTCTGGTCGATGGCATGTGAGTCGATACGACTGTAGCAGAGGTTTTAAATAATGCTTGCACTGCTTGGTTTAACCTTGTACTTCTCTAACCCCCAAGAGAAGATCACACCTGGACAGCCACTGCTCCCTGTCCCTGGGCCCTGGAATTGGTCACACAGAACAGACTCAAACTTGAATTGAAGCAGGGTTGCCCTAGCCAATCTGCAGATCTGTGAGCAAAAAAAAATATGTTTATTTTCCTAAGTCACAAAGGTTTTGTTTTGTAGCAGTTTTTATTTGTAGCACTAGCAACAGCTGAGTAATACAGGTGATATTTTGGGGCATTGCCCAAAGGCGATGGGTAGTGTAGACATATAAGACAAGCTGCGGGAACATGTCCCATCAAAGCAGCTCCAGGAACAGCGAGTATTGAGTTTGGCTCGGGGAAGGAATGAACTGGAGATGTTTTGATGAGTTTCTTGGAACATCCCAAGTTCTAAGAATATTCTATAAACTGTTCTCTGACCCATTCTCACCAAAACAAGCTTTATGGCCAAGAAATTGCTAAACCATGTGTTTCATCATCAATATTCAAATGCAGTGTAATGTAGAGAAAAGAGCTCTGGGCACGGTGTGGTTTTGCACCACAGCTGTGTACCGCAGTTCAGCTCATGTCTAGTCTGTGACTTTGGGCAAGTCATTTAATTTCTCCGGAACTTACTCTCTTTACCCACAAATTGGGAGTGGTTATAAGAACAAAATGATTATGTATATTTATGGTTTTCAGACTGTACTTTGAGTGGATAGCATTTTTTTTCCAAACAAAATCAATATATAAAGCTGAGAACTGAATACCACGTTCAATTTAAAAGTTCCTTATTTGGTACCAAGTCTTTCAATTTTGGCAGAACCTACCAGGTTCCTTCCCAGAGCCCGTAGGGTTCCCTGCAGCCTAGTTTGAAAACAACTGATAATAGTGGAAGCACTCTACAAATGGTGGTGGTGATGGTGGTGGAAGTATATGATTTCAAAGTCTCCCAGAAGGTTTCCTAGTCTCCTCTTCCTCCCAGATCTCTCTCACTGACTGTAATCTGAAAGCCACAATTAAAGACTGTGTGTGTGTGTGTGTTGGCATATTTTTACGCTTGGAGGGCTGAAAAGACTTAACCACGCTCAACAAGTCCGTCAAATGACAACACAGTCACTTCCACAGGTCCGCAATGTCTCAAAGTGTCTATACAACCATCCATGATTATCCCTGTAGTTATATGCCAATTCTTTGATTCCATGTCCCTATCTGAGCAAGGCAATTTACCACCCTGACCTGGAAGTCTGTTGCATCCTCTCAAAGGAACACATCATCATTCTGTGGCTTGACATAATGCTGGGATTCTTTAACTCTTATGTGCTGCAAATTGTACCCCAATTTACTCTGTTCCCCAGGGCATTCTCAGTTCACAAGTCTGTCTGACAGCGAATAGCAGTAAGTGCAATCGGTTGTGGCAAAAATAGATTTTACCCTTACATCAAAATTTGGCAGCACACCTGTAAAGGGCTCCTGTGTGTCCAGCCTACTGCTTCAGAACTGCTGCCTTAAGAATATTTCTCCTTTTAAACTAACTTCCCTGGGCCTTATGAGTCATTTACACTTTAATGAGAATGAGTTCATTAGAATCCACCCAGAGATCATCAAATGGGGATGAAAGGGAGTATCTTACTTTGAATTCCTCCAGGAAAAGACCCTGAGACAAGGATACAAGTGCAAGTAATTTATTTGGAAGGTGAGGGAAACACTGTTATAAGAACAGAAAAGTGGGGTAGGCAAGGGAAAGTAGCCAATAAAAGATGTGTGGTCAAGAGAATTACCCCTGTCTGTGACTGCAGCTAAATCTTACCAGGGAACTCCTGAAACCAGCATGGAACATGCATCTCAGAGGTACCCCGCCCAAGAGGAAAAGGAGCTGGAGTATTTATACACCAGCTTCCCTGGTCATGGTTTAGAATGCTTGCAAGGGCATGAATCCTCTGACTTTGTGCCATGAGCAGAATTCACCCTGGTGGCCAGAGAATGCCCTTACATACACAGAAAGCCCTGAAATGTTAAAAACCTTGTGGAGAAACAGGCAGGGCACTGACAGTTCTGTTACAGTCCACCTCTTGTACCATCTACTCATGTCTTCTTCTAAGGTCATTTGGTTCTGTCACTGAGGCTTCAAGGTGATGGCCAACCACTGAAAAAATAAAAAGACGTAAAGCAAAAGACTAAAAACAGAATTCATGGGACAGTTTCCCACACTACAGGGAGCTGAGGTCCTCACTGCTATAGTTGGTGCTGAGGCCATAATAGATAATCATCCTGTCCTTGTATACCCTATTCTAATTCCCCTCATTGCAGTCAGCACTCCTGCTGGTCAAGGCTGCTTATACATTGAGACATTGTAAGCCTCCATCCCCCAGGGATCCGAGCCTCTGGTCACTGCCTTTGGCAAGCTGTGGCTGCTGCAGTTGCCTATTGACAGTTATCCCTGAACAAGGAGGCCCCACAAGGTGCCCCCTGGGATTCTCTCAGTCCCAGACATACTCCTTCCTGCCTCCATCATGATATGTTATGATATCAGGATCAATTTTCTCTGCCCATATAGTAACTCCTTCCTTGGCCTGCTGATTTACTAGCAATGAGTCCCCAAATGACCAGGCATAAGCCATAGTTTTAGGTTTAGTGTGGCTTTTACAGTATTCTTGGTAAATATGTTCTCTTCCCCCTTCCTCCACACCGGGAACTAGCAGATCCTAACGAGGATGAGAAGCACAAATTCTCTGCATAGGTCATCAGGAATGATAGCAAAAGGAGCCACTCCTACTTAAACTCCTGTTTTCTGAACCCACGCAGTCTAGTGATTAGGGACACAGCACCAAATGATGACCATTGGTTCAAAGTATACTACATCTTGAAGGACAGCACCCTGACCCACACGTTGTACATAAGATATACAAGTTGACATCTTACCTGTACCTTTATGAGATCATTTCAATCTTATACTAGGCAAACAACTTCTGAGTGATGTAATATGAGGGAGGACCAGTAGATTTTGTGATTATTGTGGTATGGCCTTTGCTATATAGTGAGTGGCTTGGCAGGCAGTGTTATGCAGCATCCAATGACAGTTCAAATCAGATATTCTGTGAGCCCATGACAGCAGTGCTCACTGAGACATTGCTACCCCACATTCTATGCCTGGAATACATTGTCAATTCCTGTACCCATTCCCTATGAGGACTTTGACTTTAGTATAAGAGACTTGCTGGGGGCTGTGACAGAATGCTTTGCAACTGTGTTATTTGCACAATTCGTTCCTGTGCTTGATTTTCAGCACAATCTACTCTCTGGCTGCAAGAGATGAAGATCTCTTTAAATGATTCTGTAGAGGCCTCTGGCTTTTACACCACAACCTGAGTTGATAGCTGGATGATTTGAGCCTGTCGTTTTCTTCCTGAAGTGTTTCTACAGCACATAACCAATAATCAACTAACCATCTCCGCAGTCCTTATAATTACCGTTGCTCTCCTATATCTGCAAACTGGATATCACATAAGCATTTCCTTCCACTTGCATCCGCTCCTAATTCACTACCCATACAGTGTCAGCCTTTATGACAGCACACTAGGTATTAGCAACTTCTCACTTGCAACTAGCAATTGGTCTTTGCTGCCATCTGGCCAGCAAATGACCCAGCTTCCAGAATTCTATCCTGAGATATTGTTTCTTAGGAGCACTTCTGGTACCAAGAAGACCTAGAGACAATGATTCCAGTACCCATAGTCTGGAACATGAAGGAAGCACCAGTGAGGGAGCTGGGTAAGCACCAGCAGGCAAGAGAAGGCCAGTAAATGCTACACTATCAAGGAAGTTACCATGATGGCCTTAATCCTGCTGTGTAACTCTGGAAAACAATGTAAAATGTGATTCTTAGGGTTATCCCACCAAGTGGCAATAGAGCTGGATTATTTATTTATACTAGCTTTGGCTAGTCATTCGTTAAAGGCCGCTGGGCGGGGAGGTGGCGGTGTTAATTCCTGAGCCCTCCCAGCATGCCTTGTGCATGGGCAGAGTGGACACTGGTAGCCAGAGAAAGCCCTTAGGCAAAAAGATGCAGTTGCTGGTCACCGGAAGCCAGGCCAGTGTGCTCTGAAATGGTACCACCCAAGAACATGTGAGCAGGGCACCGACAGCATCAATTGCAGGGAGAGAGGGAGGAGAGAGCTTGAGAATTCAGTGACTAAGTTTAGCAAAGGAAAGGGTGTCAGGACAAGTCAAAGGGCATTCAAAGTTTCCTAATTGTCATTTTGCTCAGTGCTAGTCCCATTCCAAGGTGTGGCTGCTTGGCATAGCTTTTGTTAGCAAAAACCTTAAAGAGGTAGGAACAGAAACACATACCACTGCTTGGTGACAAATCTAGCACTAACGTGACATCTTCATGACTTCAAGCAGGCATCTCTCCCTTGGAGTGGGCAGAGCTAGGAAGCAAATGTCTTAGTGAACTCTTGAATTGGTAGTCTATGCTGGGTTGAATTTCATATTACCTTAATGAACCCCCTGAAGTTATAATGAAAAATTTGGAGAAGTTTATTACTTTTACGGAAACTCTAGAACATTTAACACTAATACTCTATGTATAGGTGACCTAGTTCAATATGTCACTTTTTTTCTGGGCTGAGGAGAAATTGGATCTTTGGAAAAAGGTAGACATGGCAGTCTCTTTTTGCATAGTAAGATTTTTTTTACAGTTGAGCTTTTGCTAAGTGTGTTTTGGCTTTTAGTGGCGACTAGTGTTGGAATTTTGGGTGCCCATCTACCTCTCTCTTCTCTGAGTTTTAACCAACTCCTTGTGTATAGACACAAGGAGTCAAAATATCAACTTATGAATAGAAAAAGATTGGAGCCCAGATGAATATTCATTAATACAGGAAAGGTTAAATAAATTATGGTATGTTCATAAAATGGAATACTATGCAGCTATAAAAAAAGAATGAATATACCATCCCTGAGCATTCACACAAAAAGAGCTCCAAGAAAATGGGCAAGATTGAAGAGGGATGACATATATTTTCAGTGTCTTAGATGTTCATAGAATTTGGAAGGAATCATAAGAAAATACTAACAGGTAGGGCTTGGGGATAGGAACAGGATGGATGGGGGCCTAAGTGGGAGGGAGGCTGTTTACTGAACACCCTTTTTGGGAAACAGGTAAGCACAGTGACTATATATGTCTAGAGATCTAGAGAAAAATTCAAAGAGGGGAAGACATAGAGGTGATGGATTAAAATAGTTTCTTTGCCCCTCAGGCTGTAAGTCACCGGGATGTCTTTCATCCTGATTTTGGGAAACGGAAAAGTTAAGGAGTAGGTGGGAAAAGATGGGAAGGTATAAGTGGGAGAACAGGGGGTGTTACACCTGAAAGTAGAGATTGCCATCTCCATCTGCTGCTCACAGCATTGGTATGTTCCCTACACTTCACTCCACAGGTGTACTTGACACCAGGTAGGTGCTCAAGAGTATGACTGCTGAGATCGGAGCCAGCCAGAGTGTTGTACAGTCTGTTGGGCCAGCTCTTTACTACCACTCACTTGAGAGGCAGTGTAGGGTGATGGTTAAGGGCATGGACTCCTGCATTGGAATAAACCTACACTTAAGTCCTGGCTCTGCCATTTGCTGGATACGTGGGCTTGAGTGCCTAATTCTTCCTTGCTGAGCCGCAGTGTCTTCACTTGTAAAATAGGAATAACACCAGTACCTACCTCACTGCGATGAAGTATAAAATATAGAGTGCACGGGATATTCTCTGGCCTGTTGTCATTGCTCAATAGCTTTTAGTGCTTCTTTTTTTACTAGGTTAGTAATAATCTTTGTGGTCACGAGGACAGATCCTGACGTTTTGTACTTAACATAGAACCAACGCTATGGTTTCTCAGCCTGGGCAGGGCAAACTGCCCCTTTCTGACTTTGCTGTCTGATGCCACAGCTGCCTTTCCATCCAGCTTCTAAGGGCTCATGTGGGAATCTCCAGAGGTGCTGCCCTACTGACAGATGTGTCCTCAAGGATTCCAGAGGCAATGCCAGATGTTGGCGAGCAGCTGTGCCCACAGAACACCCTATCAATGTTTACTCCCTGTGTAATTGCAAAGTAAATGGCTTAATGGCGTTGTGAAAACAACTCTAAAGTTAATGGTTTCTCTAATAGGAAAACCCTCCTCCCACTTCCAACAGCACCAAATTGTAAGTTCTCAGTAGAAAGAGGTGATGGACCCAAACTACACCTTGTTCAAAAAATGTATGTGGCATTCTATTTGTGATAATGTGATCTTGGTCATGGAGAGGAAAAGCAAAGCAGATATCAGCCCTGTTATTGGAGATCTCCCACTCTTAATATTAATGTTATATGTTTTATCGCTGCCTTCAGAAAGAAGTTTTAAGCGATGCCAATATTCAGGGTTCAAAGAGTTATGTGTGTTTCAGGTTTTAAAAGTGTTTAATATATCAAAGGTAGTTTTTGTCCTGGTCCCCACGGTCTGGCCAGAGACACTTCGTTTTGTTCTGGAGCCAACGCCATCTCTTTTCGAAGCAGCAGGTGAGCCGGTGCCAGACAAGCATGTTCTTTGGATGTCATCGGGCAGGGGAGGTGCTGCTCTGGGCAGGGAGAGACCTGGGGACAGGACATTTGGCTCGTGAGTCCAAGTTCATCTCCAATGTCTTCCCTGTAAGAAAAAGCCAAACACCTCAGAAGCGGGGTCCAGCAGCAGCCAAGCTGTAGTCTTAGCAGCGCCGTGGACCTTATCTGCATTGCCAGTTAGCTCTACCTTGAGGAAGAATACTAACTAGAGCATGGCCACTGTCAGCTCGAGAACTAGAGATGGGAGGTTAGAGGACACCGTGACTGCTCCGACTGATTTCTCCTCGGTTCACTACGCTCCAGACAGTATGTGCCGGGCAGTTCAGTGCCGTGGTTCAGATTACGGGTTCTGAAGCCTGACTACCCGAGTTCAAGTCCCACCTGTGTTTCGTATTAGCAGTTGGGTGGTTTTGACCCAGTCATTTAACTTCTCTGTGTTTCAATTTCTCTTCTCTAACATGCTGATCATAATAGCACCAACTTCATAAGGCTGTGAGTGTTAAATGGGTTATACGGGTAAAGCACCTATTTCATAGTAAGCCGTATAGAAGTTTAGGCTCAAATATCTTGTAATGAGACTTTTTTCATTTGTTTGTTTAGTACCTGGGAATAAAGAGTACTTAATTCCGTCGAATCCATGTGGTTGGCAAGAAGGAATTGAAATCAGTTCCCTGTAAATTATTTATGTAACTTGGTTGAGAGGTCAGCTGCTCCCTTGGGCTTGGGCTCTTGCACGCACGTGAGCAATCTCTGTTTTGCTTTGCAACAATCCACAGCTAGGGTAACCGATGAGTTACCCTAAAAGAATCTCCTCACACGTCAGTGAGCAAGGTAGACTTGACTCACGATATTCTGGTAAGGTCTGAGGACGAGATGGAGGGATGTGTATTGCACATGCACGCACACGCACACACGTGTGTGCACACCACTGCAAACCCCTTTGACGTCTCTCAAGATTTCTCCTTTCCAAAGTCCCACTTGGCTACGTTTTGAGGGTTTCCCTCAATGCCCTTTTCCCCACACCAGCCTCCAGTGTTGTTCTCTCTGCCTCCTGGGAACTTCAAATTCCTTACTCTTTTTAGCAAGCAGAGCTGTGTAGGCCTGCCCCAGCTCCGACCCGCAATCTGGCTCCAGCAAACACATCACAGTCCAGCATCTACAACTTGACTCATTGATGTGTCAAGATGGTGCTTTCCTTTAAGGGGTCTCAAAGCACTTTGCAGACATCCAAATGCCCATTCCCCAGTTAAGCACCTGCTATGTTATTTACTAATTTTGAGACCTTGGGTAAGTTATTTTCTCCTGTTGAATCTCAGGTTACTCATCTGAAAAATGAAGATAATGATTGGACTATTGGGGTTGTTGGAAAGACAAAGTGAAATTTTGCCTGTAAAACACAGAACAGAGCCTGGTGTAAAATAGGATTATGACGTATGCTTTTCAAATAAATAAATAATAGCAGAATCACTCACCTGAATGGGATTTCTCCCAGTTGAAAGTGGGCATTGATCACTTTTTATGATATGTGTATGAAGCACTGCAGAGCACAAACTGGTCAACGGTTAGGGCCATCAAGATGGCATTGGGAATTTCTGCAAGTTACTTAATCACTACACCTTAGTTCCCTCAATTGTAAAACAGGGATAATAATAGCACTTATTTAAGGATATTGCAAAGATTGAATGAAACAATGCATATATAAAACAGCCTGGTCCAATTTAAGAGTTTAGAAAATCATAGCTAATATTACTCCTTTCCTGGTATAAGATTCAAATTTGCAAAATCTAGATGAATTTAGAAAGTCCCAATGTTATTTTATTGAAGGCTTTAGTCAAGATGGAAATTATTTAATTTAAGCTGATGGCCTTGGCTTTAGAAGTCACTACACAGTTCATAAACTTAATAATTCTATATTGATATTTAGTTTAGAAAATCTCAACTTCTTTTTGGGCTGTTAGTTTTGTAGTAGTTTCCTTTTGTCAGCTACACATTAAAATTAATTTGGGGTATGAGCGAATAATCTAGCACTCCTGGCTGGTGTTCCCTTTGATTTTGCATAAATTGTGGGCAATTGGCCATATTCCACAGCAGCTAGTTATGAAGATGGAATATGCATAAGCAGAGTTCAGTGTTGGGATCAAATAAAGCTTACAGCCAATTTAATGTGATGTTGTAAAGGATATGCAAAATAATTATTGTGCTGTGTGGTAATTAGACATAAATGCAGTTCATACGGATGACATAGTTGTCTTGCCCAAAACAAGTCCTTCTAGGATTAGCTATATCAGGAAGTAGGTTGGGCCTATCAGGGACAGAAAGCAGCTTTGGGGTCTCTCAGAATTCTCCCAAATTCAGAGCATCCAGATAGATCTCTTTTTGGAGATAGGGCCTGGGTGACCTGGAGGCTTGTTGTTCTGGACCAGGTCATGACAAAATCAATCTCCTCCTAGTCATTATAGGGGATTGACTGCAAGGGAAGTTTATTCATCTAGGCTAGGAGTCAGCAAACTTTTTCTGTAAGAAGACAGTGAATATTTTAGGCACCAAAGGGGGCCATATGATCTGTGTTGCCATTACTCAGCTCTGCCATTGTAGGACAAAAACAGCCATAAATGATACATAGACAAATGGGTCGACTGTGTTCCAATAAAACCTTAATAGAACAGACAATTGGCCAGACTTGGTCCACAGGCTGTAGTTTGCCAACTCCTAGTCTAGACTAAGGCTTTCAATGGGAAACTGGAGAAGAGGAGAACCCAAAACAATACTTCTCAAAAGCAGGCCAGAATCTGGGTTGATGGAAGAAAGAGGGCCATGGGCAGTTGGGGAGCACAGGGAAGCTTCAGACACTCTTTTCCTCTCCCCGCTTTTACAGGGCTTGTCTGCCTCAGTGCAGGCAACCAGCAGGAGCGGTAGAATGGATAAGAGTGTGCATACTCCCCGGGGTTAGGCTTAAACCCAGCTCTCTCCTAGTTGAACTATGTGACCTTGGGCAAATTATTCTACCTCTGTAAGCCCATCTGTACAATTTGGATGACAGAACTTGTCTTGCAGACTTGTAAGGTTCTAATGAACCTTGTTATGTAAACTTTTTAGCACACACCAAATAGTAGAGACAGTGTGTCTGCATACTATATTTTAATGGGCAATTTAAGGAAGGTTCAAAGCTGTTTTGGGATCTGTCACCTTTCCTATAGGCTTAAGAACTATGGTCACCAACCCCTGGGCCGTGGACCGGTATCAGTCCCTGGCCTGCCGCCACTGCCCTCCCTCCCCGCAATCCCCACCCCTGTCCATGGAAAAATTGTCTTCCACAAAACCAGTCCCTGGTGCCAAAAAGGTTGGGGACCACTGCTTTAGAACACAACTTCTCATAAATTGGGTCCATGTCCAGAATTATTTGACTAGTTCCATAATATACCTGGGAGTGGAATTGTTGGGTCCTAGGTTGTACACGTTCATCTCTGGGTTGTGCATGTTCAACAGATGCTAACGTGTTTAGTAGACACTAAGCCATTTTCCAAAATGGCTATACCTATTTGCATTTCCACGGGCAGTGTTGTGAGAGTTCCAGTTGTTTATCATTCTGGTTCTTGGTGGTTTTAATTGGCACATTTCTAGTGACGAATGAGTTTGTGCACTTTTTCATATGCTTATTAGCCACTTGAATATCCTGACGCTTCTGTGAAGTACCCGTTCAAGTGCCAAATTTTCTTATTGATTTGTGAAAGTTCTTGATAGTTTGGGTGTGAGAACTTTAGCTGTTAGAGGTGTTTTCTGATAAAGAGAAGTCCCTGATTTTAATACACAGTCATGCACCACATAATGACATTTAAGTCAATGATTACATATAGGATGGTGGACCCATAAGATTATAATACCGTATTTTTACTGTACCTTTCCTATGTTTAGATGTATTTAGATACACAAGTGCTTACCACTGTGTTACAGTTGCCTACACTGTTCAGTATAGTAATATGCTGTACAGGTTTGTGGCCTGGGAGCAATAGGTCATGCTGTTTAGCCTAGGTGTGTCGTAGACTATACCATATGGGTTTGTGTAAGTGCACTCCATGATGTTCACATGATGACAAAGTCACCCAATGACACATTTCTCATAGTGTATCCCCTTTGTTAAGTGATACACGACTGTAGTTCTATTTATCTATCTTTGCTTTACTTTTTTAGGTCAATGATTTAGGTACATTATTTGGTACAATTTATACCACATTGCTTGTAACACTTCACACTAATACACACCAGTTGAGAACCATCAAATTAGTTGGCCAATTACCTTTCAACCCTGATATTTGGTGTATCCATGAAGCCCTGCCAGTTGGTGTTCGTTTGGGTTCATTTTCAACACACCTGAGAAGGATGGACAGGTGGAGCTACTGTCAGCTGTGAATCATTATGTACATTTGGAAGTGATTTGATTTAATCTACTTGCTTATCTAATAGCTAACTAAAAGTGAGGGTGGTTGGTGCAGGAGAGAAAAACATACAGGAAATTCTGGAGTGCACACACTTGCACCAGGGCAGGATTTCAGTAGAAAGGTTCAGTAGAATAGTGAGATAGAGATTTGAACAGCCGTGGAGTATATCCAAAAGAAGGCTCCCAGATATCTGGAAAAGTGAAGAGGAATTGAGAGAGGGTGGGTCACAGGATAAGTCAGAAGGAAGGGAGATGTGGCAGAAAGGCAGAAGAGAAGGTTTAGATTACGTAGCAAATGTCAGAGGCTCAAAGATAACAAAGGATGGTGTTCATGGGAACTTGGCCTGATGAGAACTGGTTTCCTTGACTTTTCCCAATTTTTTACTAAAAGGCCCTAATACTAAAGCACATAGCAAAGCTTTTTAATACCCACCACTTTTTCTTCCTCTACTGATGGGGAATAAAATGGGTTATTAACCTTTGAATAGGTACTGCATGAAATAAAGAGAATAAAGGAAATTCAGAAGCAGAAGCAAGCAGTCTCAGCTCCTGGAGTGAATCAGCAATTCCCATCCTTGAGCCCACAGTGAAAGGCTGATTGGGGCCAATGAGGGTCTGGCCCCAGACTTTGATTTGCTGGTGGAGGGGATGAAGCTGAGAAGGTGTGGTTTGGAGTTGGTGCAGTCATCTTGCTGCCGCAGGGGAGAGCCTGAGAATCAAAGTATCACAGGGAGGAAAGCAGAGAGAAGCTGAAAGGTGGGTTTTAAAAATGTCATTTGAGCCCCTTGATCAAGCTGCACCTGACATTTCAACTACCTAAGTCAGAAATAGGCAAACTCTTCCTGTAAAGCACCAGGTAGTAAGGTTTTAGGCTCCATGGGCCATATCATTTCTATCACAGCTATCTGTCTCTGCCTAGATTATATGTAAACTGACAGGGCATAGCTGTGTTCCAGTAAACCCGTTTACAAAGGAAGGCGGTGAGCAGGACTTAACCCAAGAGCAATGGTTTGCAGATCCCTCATCTAAGGCACTAAATTCCCTTTTTTGCTTAAACATATTTGGCTTGGGTTTCTCTAACAGTTATAACTGTAAAAACCTTAATTGATGCAGGTTCTTAGGCTGTGAACAAAGGAAATAGATTCTGAATTCCTTAAGAAAAAAACAGAGGTTATTATCAAAATCAAGCATAGCCAAAATTCAGATTTCCAAGAGAGAGATTCCAGTTGTTGTAGCTTGGGTCCCATGTCCAGGGAAGGGGAATTTACCAGTCCTCCCAAGGCTGCATGCAAGAGGGAAGGGGTTGTTTCTGTAGGGAAAATTAGGGGAGAATTATTAGACAAACACTGGAGCCTGGGTCTACTCTATTAAGACAGGAAAAAAGTTCCCAAATCAAGCACATTCAGCACGTGTCCTATACATGCAGTTTGTCAAAGGCAGTGTTGTATGTTAGAAAAAGGAGCCAGTTGACAGAAGACCTGGTCCTTGTAGCTCTACCACTAACCTGCTATGTTAGCCTGGGCAAGATATGAAATTTCTCTGGGCCTTAGTTCTTTAAGTACAAAAAGAAAGTGATGAACTAGGAATCTTTAAGGCCTCTCTGAGTGCCAAGCTTTAGTGGTTTTTTCCATCTATCCATCATCTCGCCTATTAATCTCTAAGACTTAATACCCTGTGCCCTGTGCTTCACCTTTTTGCATAATCACTAGCCGTGGGCCCTCCCTCATGTTACTTAATTCGGTGAGTATTGATTTTCTCATCTGTTATCAGCCCTACCTTGCAAGGCGGCATGAGGATTGGAGTTACATATGCTATATATTTGCAGAGGCAGAGTGTGTACTGGTTTGGAGTAGGGTCTTCAGACTTAGATTAGCAGGACTCAGTCTTTGTTTAGCCTTTTTCTTATGCGCCACATTGAGCAAACTATTCAAACTCTTGGAATCTTTGTTTCCTCACCTGTAAAATGGGGTTATCTACAGAACCCTCTTTATGAGATTGTTGTGTAGATTAAATGAGATACTGCATGTAACTTGCTTAGTACAGGGATTGGTACATGGTACCAATGGTAAAGAGTAGCTGTTTATGATAATTGCTTGGAATGATTTTATTTGGTTTCTAGAAATAGGATGCTGATAGAATGTTTTTCCTATTTTTTACTGTTCTTGTTATGGAATTTTTCAAAATAATTCTTTGGGCTTTGATGCTGTTGGTTGCTTTTAGTTATTTCTCTAAAATTATAGAAGTAACAGATCTGTATTTTTTTTTTTAAAATTTGATTTTCTAACTATGATAGTAGAATGCTTTCAGTTATAGTAACAGACCTAAGTAAGAAAGGACATTCATTGGCTCATGTAATTTAAAGTCATAAAAGCTTAACAATACAGTGTCCTCAAAGATCATTTTCTTCCTCTTTCTACGCTTTGCCTTCTGTAGGGACAATTTCATGGTAAAACAATTTCAAGTCTTGACTGTGAGATGGCTGCCAATAGGTCCAGGAGCTACCTGCTTCCTTTTCCATATCCTATAGGAAGAGGAAAAAGGTCTTTCCCTGTGGCTTTCTCAGGAAAGCAAGAAAGTTTCTTTCCCATAAGCCTCTCGCGAATGGCTTTTCAATCTTCACTTGCCCAGATGCGGTCATGAACCCATTCCTGGAAGAGATTGGGCCCACAGAGGTTGAGCATCAACTAAGGTGCTTAAACTAGTCTGGACCGACCCGTGGAGCCGGCGCACTGCCCACACAGCCACCGCCAGTGCAGGAGAGGCAGGCCCCAGGAAACGCTTCCATGACGGGCGGTGACAGCTGAGACTCACCGTGGGTCACCGCCTCCGTTTTAATCCTCTGCCTTGTTTCTACGTCCCTCATTAGTCTGCTTGGGCTGCCACAACAAAGTGCCACTAACTAGGTGGCTACACAACAGACACTTATTTTCTCACAACACTGGGACCTGGAAGCCAAAGATCAAGATGTCGGCAGGGTTGGTTTCTTCTGAGGCCTCTCTCCTTGGCTGGTAGACGGCTGCCTTCTTTCTGTGTCTTCACGTGGTCTTCCTTCTGTGCGTGTCTGTGTCCTGATCTCTTCTTAAAAGGACACCAGCTGTATTGGGTCAGGGCCAACCCATTTGATGTCATTGTATCTTAATGACCTTTTAATAAAGGCGCTATCTCCAAAGACAGTCACATTCTCAGGTCCTGGGGTTTAGGACTTCAACATATCAGTTTCAAGGGGGACATGATTTATCCATAACAGTCCCCAAGTCTCAGGCCTACTCCTCAGAGTAACTATTAATATTTTTATGCTAGGCAGATAAAAGCAATATTTGAAACAGTTTACTCTAAACCGTAAGTTAAATTATTCTGTTTTCTGGTGTTATATTTATTATCAATTTATTTTGGAAGCTTCACCAAGAATGTATGTTGGGTATATTGTATATATTTTACTGAGATACTTCAAAAAACTAATTTTTATTGATGGTTATTATAATTGTTTTCCGTGTTCTGACATTATAACCCCCTCTTGGACAAATATCCTTTTGGTGATGTTAACACATATTCGGAATTATTTCCTTAGGATGGATTCCTATGAGTCAGTTGTTGAGGTCTGCAAAAATGAGGTTTCTTCTTACTTATTAAGAGGTAAACATTTTTGTTACTTTTGATGTGACTCCTTTCCAGAAATTTGTATTAATTTACACTACCATCAACAATGTATACCTTTTTATTTTGCTTTTCACTATTTAAAATCTCAAACATGCCAAATTAGAATAGTAAACCCCTACATACTCAACACCCAGCTTTACTACTTATCGGTATTTTTCTATTCTTGTTTAATGTGTTTCCCCCTTCCAATATACACTTTTTTTTCCTTTCCTGGTATATGTCAAGTAAATTGCAGGTGCTATAGCTTTTCACCCATAAACACTTTAGTGTATCTCCAATAGGTAAGGACACACACACGCACATACACGCACATACACACACATAAAACCCATTACTGCTATCACACACAACTAAATTAACGATAATCCATGATTCAACTCTAATTGAATCTTTTAATACTTGGTACACATTCAATTTTTCCCAATTTTGTCAAAAAAATATTTTTAACACTTGGTTTATTGGAATCAAGATCCAAACCAACATTGCATTTGATTGATCTATGTCTTAAGTTTCTTTTAATCTCTAACAGGTTCCCCTCTTCTCTCCCACCCCTCTTTTGTCCCAACTCCACTTATTTGAGGACTCTGGGCCCATCACTTGTTCTATAGCAGGTCTCATGTTACGTGCCTGGCTGACTGCACCCCTATGGTGTGCCGAACATTCTCCTCCACCCCCACGCCCAAGGTGGTGGCTGGCAGAGGCTCCATTAGACTGTTTCAGTTAAAGTTGCTAAGCTTCCAAAACTGCTTTTAAAATGTCCCCCAGCAAGGTCATAAATATTTAAAGAATCTAAACCATTCTTAAGGACCCAATTAAATGTCATGGTAAGTGTTTGTTAAAACCTTGCTCAGGTAGGGACAAACAAAAGACTCTATTATCTGCATCTAGGTGAATTCCCCTAGAGGCCAGTGGAGATGAAGTATAAAGGTGGCATGGAGACTTTAAGATATAAGCCAAAGTGGAGTGGGAAAGCTATTTCATTCCACATTTACTTAGTAAATTTTCCAGCTCTGTGCCCCACAGCTGGGTGTATTGAACAAACAGAAGAATTAATGTAATACAGAGAGCTATCAATTTAACACCACCTGTGGAGCAATCTCTGTTTCATTTACACTCTGGGGAAAAACACTCTTTTCCTTTGCTTTCTTATGTTCAGTGATTGAGACACTGCAAATTGCCCAAATTGCCCCAAACCAACAAAAGACAAATTAATAAGGTTTTTGTTCATGTATGTATACAAAGTCCACAGAGAAGTGTGATGAAAGAAGGCAGTTAGAATTGGGGGCTTATATACCATCATAACAGGAGAAGGAGAGGGGGAGAAGGACACTTATGGGGAAACAAATGACCTTTAAGAAAGAGAAATGGACCCTTAGGAGAATAGATGGGCCGTATGATAGTTCTGTGACAATGTATGTTTAGGTGATTCTTACCCCAGTGCCAATTTCTCATCTCTGGTGAGAGGAGCTAATCGTCCCAGGTTGTGAAACTCCCAAGGAGGGGATTTATGACTGTTGAATTCCTTTGGAAGGCTCTGCTTTTAGGCAGATCAGGAGAATTCAGAAAAAAAGACTCTTCATAGTGGTATATTCTGGATCTCTTCATTTTCCCTTCTGAAACTTCCCTAGAAGTTTCACAGAAAAGGAGCTGAGTTATTTGATTGCCCCATATCCCATCGCACCAGTCTCCCAGTCCTGATAACGGTCAGTCCCGTTACAGTTGTGTCTCATTTCAGGAGGTAGAGGTGCAGGTGGGAGTAGCGCACCCATTGAAGTTAGACCGTTATGCAGGGCAATCAGGTATTTAATTACAGGCATTTCTATGGAAACAAAAGAAAAACAAAAATTAATGGCTGGAGCAGACCATAAAAACAACTTTTTTTCTTTCAATCCAGAGCGCAGCCAGTCAAGATTTCTAGACATTGGGCTTGAAGTGTCTTTAGATGGTGGGGTGAAGATGGTAGAGGCAATGTCATAGTCATGGTTGTTGCCTGGAGCAGAACATGGAAGGTGAGTTGTTCTGGTGAACTTTCCGAGTGGACCAGAACATTTACCACTGTTGTGTTAAATCCTTAGAAGTTATTAATATATCAGTGCACCCAGATTCAGCTTGTAGGCTTAGGGAAAAGGGCAGTTTTAGTTCTGAATGATGCCAATTCAGGATGATGGGAGAAAAATGGAAAACATTAGTTACTAAAAAATAGTGTAAGATGGCAGGATCCAGTTTACAAAGAGGTGAAAACAGCTCAAAGACAATGAATAGGACTAGAATCTGATAACCCACAAGGGTGGGTTATAGTTTTTCACTGAACATAAAATTTCTCTCTATAATTATTCCCATTTTGCTCAAAGATAACCAAAGTAAGATTACTCTTGTTTACAAAATAAGTCTAGTGTTATTAAATTCTGCCTGATCATTTACATAAATGCAGCAAAAATTGTAATGGACCACATAAAACTTTTTAAGTTTGATTTACTAGAACTTTTATAAGGAATCTAAGATTAGACTTTTATTATTAATATTAAAAGCCTTCTGAGGGTAGGAAGCCAAGCCAAGAACTTGACATCAGACTTCACTTGGATACCTATAGATTTAGGTGCATTCTTCTCTTCTTGCAGTCCTCAAAAAATGTCCTAAGTTCCCTGCCACTGCCATGAAAGTGACCTTCATTACTCATCTATAAGGCTGGGAACCCTGTAATCCAGGTAACAGGCCAGTTTTTCCAAGAGTTCTTTGTAAGCATCGGCTTCATAAAGCCAAACTCAGTTCCTTACAACTGTCTTGTCATATCTGATTCTCTGCGCATTGTCCTCTACTATGACAATCTAATCGAAGCCTTGGTAATATAACGAATGTTTCCAGTTATGATCTGTTACCAGGAGAACAGATTCCTGTTAAACTTATGCAAATAACTATATTGCTATGAAAATAAATTCTGGAGGGATCAGGTAGGGAGAAAAAGATGAATGCTTTAGTTTTGTTTTCCAAAACTATAGTCTACTAAATTGCTATAAGTTATAGATAGTTTAAGAGAAAAGAAAAAGTGGTCCTTATTTCCAGAAAATAGAACCTCAAAGAACCAACAATATTCCAAACAAAAAGGCCATAAAAATTATAACTGTTCTTCATCAGTTCATTCAGTCCCATGCAATTAATTCTCGTTCTTCTTGATCTTGGGTTAGCAGTTTTATGAACTCATCAGTTTCTCTATTTGTTCTGGAAATCCTCATTCAGTCCAGTGATGTAATCTTAGTTATTTAAGCAATGTGATTAGAAAACCGTGCTTCCAGGATTCCTGTCATAGCCCTTTCCATGGGTCTCTGAGACGGTCTCTTCTGTTGAAGATGAAGCACTTTGTCTTGTAACTGATTACAGGAACATTTAGGAAAGCATCAGAGTAAAACAAGAACTATCTGTGAATGACAAAAGACTTAAAATGGCCATGGTTAAAGCTCTGATGAGAGTTCATTATAACGTAATTGACAAGGCAATTTGGTTGTCTCTATAACATACAACACTTAAAGACAGTAACTGGTATTATGACTGATAACATCATGCCAGGACATATCATGGACAGCAAGGACATTGACTGATTTCAGGGAACCTCATATAATTTTTGAAATACTTATATTAATGACATATACTAGGCTGGATGCAATGGCTCCCAGAAATTTGGGAGGCAGAGGTGTGAGGATCGCTTGAGCTCAGGAGTTCAAGGCTGCAGTGAATTATGATTATACCACTGTACTCCAGCCTGGGTGACAGAGTGATCCTGTCTCTAAAATACATATATATACATATACACACACACACACATGCACACACACATACACACACATGCCCATGCAAATATAACATAAAGTTAAAGTACCTCTTTTTATTTAACAATGCTTCCTATGCAACTTAGAGTATCAAATACAGCTAATTAGTTTAATCTCTCTCTTCACAAGGTGAGAGAACAAATTCTTTAAGATTTGTCAAGGAGCCCTCTTGATCTTAAAGTCAGTTTGAAGTCAAGAAGACTTCATTTAGAATTCGATTTGGGGAAGTTGTCAAAAATGTCAAATGTTTTGAATACTTGATTAAATAGAATCACAGAATCACAGGTTATTTCTTTGTTTAAAAAAGACTTGGTTATCTTAAATAATCAAAGCCAAGATAAAGACAACATAGAGTACAGGAAATTATTCTGATAAGACATAGAATCTTTGTTTTGTAGGCAGATTATTCAAAAGGTAGAGAAAACCCTTTTACAATCTCCTATTAAAAGCAGATCAATAATCCAAGAAACTTTATCCTTTAAGAGAGAGAACATCAAACTCTAGTTTTGCAGTGAAATGTTCTTGATATTAAAACTCATTTTAACAACTTATAATAAATCTATTCAACCTTAGCTTGACACGTGAATTAAACTGTGAGCTAAATTGACAAAAGAGATTAGCAAGACAAAAGACAGATTTTTATTCATATACATACAGCAGAATTCTCAGAAAAATGTGGTTCAAGGAGGTGGTTAGAATTTGGGGCTTATATTAGGGTTATCCAGAGACACAGAACCAAATATATATATATGTATAAAAATACACAGACACACTCACTTGAGAAGTAAAGTTCCCAAACATAAGAAGTGTCACTGCTTATGAGCTGTTTGACCTTGGGTAAGTTATTTAGCTTCTCTGAGTCTCAGTTTCCATATCTATAAAACACAAAACACAGGATTGCTGTGAGGATGAAATAAAAATCATTCACCTAAAGCTCTTAGTCGAATTTTTAGCTTCAGTTCAGCTCGTTCTTATTTAAGTCCTTTGATTTTCCCCCCCTGGAATTGAAGTTAAAAGGGGAGGTACACGCAGAAATCAATAATAATAATAATAATAATAATAATTTCATCAGTATAACAAAATAGTAATAACATTACAAAAAATCCTCATGGATGCCAACATTAGCATTTGTGCATCTTCCTCCCTCCTGCCTAAAACACCGTCTCCCACAACAAAACAAAGACATAAGCGACCAAACTAGCAAAATCCACAGGTTTGCCACAGCTGAAGCGGGAGCAGTTGCCAGTTTTCCTCCGTGTGACTTTGACATCTGGGAGGCAAAGAGAACAGTAGTTGGGAATATTCTCTGGCACTAAATAGGCCTGGGCCTGAGGCCCAACTCCTCTGCTGTGTAACCTGATTTTCTTAAACCTCCACACCTAATTCATTATTATCAAGTCCTAAATCCATTATCTCTTCACTCGCTCACCAACCCATCCATTTCTCTCCATCTCCCCTGCTCTCCCCTATTCCTGGCTACCGTCCCCTCTTGTCTGAGCCGCAGGAGTCTCCCAACCGGCCTTCCTCCTTCCACTCTTGCTTTCTGTCTTCAATAGGATTAGCTTTGGCTGGGAGTGATAGAACATTCAAAGTAATGTGGCTTAAACCCAACTTAGAATTTTATTTTATTTTTTCTCATATAAAAATCTAGGTAGCCCATGCAGAATCCTGTAGAATGTCTAAAATTCCAAAGACTGACAATATCAGCCATTGCCAGGGACAGGGAGCAAACGGCACTCTCATTCACCGCTCATGGGAGTGTAAAACGCTGCACCCACTTTGAAAAACTGGCTGTTTCCCATAGTATTAAACTTATACGTACCATATCACCCAGCCATTCCACTCCCAGGTATTTTCCTAGGGAAATGAAACACGTCTACACAAAGACCGTACACAAATGTTCACATTTATGTACACATTAGCCCAAATCAGTAAACAACCCAAAGGTCTATCAATTGGTGAATGGATTAAACAAATTGTGGTGCATCCATACAATCGAATACAACACAGCAAAAAAGGAACGAATTACTGATAGAACAACATGGATGAATCTCAAAATAATCATGCTGAAAGAAAGAAAAGAGTACATACCATATGCTTCCATTCATATAAAGTTCTAGAAAATGCAAAGTAGTCTATGACAGAAAGCAGATCAGCGGTTGTCTCATGCTGGGAGTAGGTTGGAGGTTGAATTGCAAAGGGGCACGGAAATCTTTTGGGAGTGATAAAAATGTTCTGACCCTTGGGTGTGTTGGTAGTTGCATGGATGTATACAACTGTCAGAACATACCAAATGGTACACTTTAAGTGAATGCAGGGTTTTTTTTGTACATAAAAAGTGTATAAAAATGATGTTAGGTTATTAAGTATGAAATGTCCGATTTCCTTAAGTACGAAGTTTGTCAGTTGATATCTCTGACATTTCACTCTGATGCTTCTTGTTTTATTTTTATTGTGAAGGTACAACCTCATTCTTTCAAACACACACTTTGGCTTGTGATTATCTTTCAAAAAAATTTTTAGAGCAATTTTTGTGAAACCATGGATAAGTAAAAAAATCTGTGTTATTTTTGAATATGAGTTCTGTCATGGAAAAAGTGCTGCGTAGACAGCTAGAATATCAATGAAGTGTTTGGAAAGGATGTGCCTAATCAATGCATAACATGTCGATGGTCTGACCAGTTCCATTGTGGTGATTTTAATCTTCAAAATGAGCCTTCTGGGCTATCTGAGACCAAGGTGGATAATGACGAGTTGAAAGCTATAGTGGAAGAGAATCCATCTTAGCATATGCATGAATTAGCAGCAAGGTTTGACGTCACTATTCAAACAATATTGGACCATTGGAAACAAATGGGCAAGGTAAAGAAGCTGGATAGACAGGTTCTGCATGAATTAAATGAGCATCAGAAGACAAATTGCCTCAAAGCTTGCATTTCTTCACTGTCACAACATAAAGGCAAACCATTTCTACACTGTATTGTTACGTGTGACAAAAAATTAATTCTTTTTGACAATTGCAAGCATTCAGCACAATGGTTAGATAAAGATGAAGTGCTGAAACACAGTCCAATATTCATCAAAAAAAAGCTAATGGTTTCTGTTTGGTGATCCAACACTGGTGTTATCCACTGTACCTTCAAGAAACCTGGTCGATAGATTACAGCACATATCTACTGTGACCAGCTGGACAACACGATGAGGATGCTTGTGAATAAGCAGCTGAGACTGGTCAGTAGAGACAGGCCAGTCCTCTTGCAAGACTGCTCGACCACATGTCTCACGAACAACACTGCTCAAACAACAACTGGCCTTGCAAACTCCCTGTCATCCACCATATTCACCAGACCTTTCACCAACCGACTACCACTTCTTCCAGGCTTTGGACCACTTCTTGCAAGGAAAAATATTCAAGTCTCAACAAGCTATGGAAAACACCTTTTGCAATTTCATCACCACTCACTCTCCAGGCTTCCTCGCTGCTGGCATAAACAAGCTACTGTTAAAATGGCAAAACTGTCGCTAGTTTAGGTGCATACTTTGATTAATTGTGCTGCTTCTTGTTTGAGATATAATAAATGAAACTTTTGATTTGAAATCAGGCATTTCATAAATTAATTAACTTAATAAATCGAAAAGTCAAAGGAGCTGTCCAGGGCTAGTAAAGCACTCCACAATGGCAAGAACCTGGGATCTCCTTTCCGTGTTACTTCTCCACATGAGGCTTCGTCTTCATGGTCCAAGACAGCAGCATCTGGCTTCCAGGCTGCAGGATGGAGGAAGGGACAGAGAAGACAGCAAAAAGCACCTGTGCCTAGTCTCTTAAAAGAGGACCTTAGAAGCCCTTCCCTCCTGACAATCCAGCTGACACACCGTGGGCCATAATCCAGCCACAGAAACTAGTTGCACAGGAGGCTGGGAAATGTAGTTTTTATCCTGGATGGTTCCATGTTCTGGCGGAAATTTCATCACTATGGAGGAAGGGGAAAATGGATACTAAGGGACAATTAGCAGATTTTATTTTTGACACCGCCGCTTGTGTCTTGTCAAAATGTGCATCTGATCAGATTATCATCTCTGCTTAAAGCTCTTCTGTGGTCTCAGAATATGGTACAAACAAGCTTCTTGCCATGGCTCCAATCTGGCCCCTGCCTACCTTTGTATCTTAGTCTCATCTATTTAAGAACCAGGCAAGCATTTGCTGCCTTAACTCCTCTGTCCCACCATCACGGTTTCATTGACTCTGTTTCCCTCTGCGTGGAAACTTTCCCTGCCTCTTTGCCTAGTTAACTGCTCTATGTCCTTTGGCTCTCAGCTGATCCTCACGCTTTTGCTTTACACTTACTTTTTCCACGTAGCACTCCCCGCAGTTGGTAATTTTATACTTGTGGGACAGTTTGATCAAGATCTTCCTCACACATTAGCCTGTAAGCTCTTTTGCACACCTTTGTATTCCAGTGTCTAACTCAGTACTCAACAAGGCAGAAGGAGCTAAATTTTGGTGGAGTGAGTGAAAGAATGGATGAATGCACTATATATTAATATATAGTATGTGTGCTAATTGAACTTAGATTGCTAAGGAGCAGTTTTGTAGTTCCACCGAGCTCTGAGTGCAAAACAGCTCGTTTGCTAATTATCTTGGTTAGGTGTCAGTTTTGAAAGGCTCAATAGTATTTCATCTGATCATTTGATCTGTACCACTACCCTAAATGTTTAAGTCACCATCTGTGCTTTGAGCAGAGATCTTTCTATAAATATTGTCTGCTTGGCTGATGTAGTGGGGTGGGGGACGGTAATGTGAAATCAGCAAAGCTTGTGGAAATAAAAGTCACTGTACAGTTCAACGCCTGTTTCCCTATGGGGGAAATGTGAATCATTTAGGGTAGGAACAGCTCTCAGGGGAGAGCTGCCGCAGGTTGTGATGTGGTTACATTGTTCATTTAACTGGAGAAGCAAAGCTCTGTTGATCTACTTGAGTGGGAAATTATTCTCAAGTACGTGGTATTTATTTAGAATGCAAATACAATATGGTCTGCCTAAGTGGGAGCTTTGACAGGATGATTACAGGATATTAATAGATTCAAAAAACTAGGTTCTCCATAGTGCGACTCGTGGTTAGTCAACTATATAATAAGCAAAAGTGAAAATCACTTTTCTTTATAAATATTTTCTTAATCAAAGTTTCCTTGATTTACACTTTGCCAAGTGAATCCTGTTAGTGGGTTTTCTTATAATTTTGAAATGGAAATACTCTGATTTCATCTTGCATAAGCCTCAAAACATTAGTGAAAGAAATAGTCAACATGAGGTGTAAACAGGGGAAGAGGCAGGCAGAGTCCCAGGGGAAATACGGCCACGAGGTCCCAGGTGAGAGCGCCACATGGACACTCTCCTTTTCATGGGTGCTAAGTGAGTACATCCAAACCTGGCTCATTTTGTACCATTTTCACCAGTTTTGCTGTATCTGCCAAACAACCAGGCATTATTTTAAAAATAAAATAGATTCCCGTTTTCAAACTTAAATTTATTTAAAAAGGAATTCTAAATTAATTTTTTAAAAATGTATAATGCCAACTCCAGCAGGTCAAGGACTTTTTTGTTTTGCTCTCAGCTGTATACCCCCAGTGCCTAATACAGCAGGTGCTTAAGGAATGTTGGATGAATAAATGCCGTTCTCATGAATAGAAAAATGTGTGTTTTTCTAAGATGCATTGCAAATATATGGCTATTACAAGCAATTAAAAATGTTCATCTGCTTCCTGTGTAGAATCCTCTTGCATGCCACCACGATACTACATGTGCACCATACTTTTCTAAGCTGTGTAGCAATTGTCACTGCAGAAATTATCTCGTATCATCATTTACTTTATTGTCTTCCTCACTCACTATACAGGCACCTCTGTTCCTTAGCAGTTTTGTCCCCCCCCCCTTTATTTCTAGCACATGTGGGGCACATTACAGGTATATAACAAACCTCTGTAAATGAATGAGTATGCATCTCATTTAATCTTTATAGCAACCCTGGCACATAAATTATTATCTTCGTTATCATTATCAATAGATGAAGAAGAAACCAAGACATAAAGTAGTTAGGGAACTTGCCCAAGTTCGCAGAGCTTGTAATTGTTGGAGTTAGGATTGGAGCTCAGGCTGTCTAAATCAGGAGCCCTGCATTTTAAATATTATATTGTATTACTTGGTATTCTCTGTTCCAGCCTGAATCACCGAACACATCAATTTTAGTTAGACCGATTAAAAAGCAACAACTCTTTTCAACATTATCAAAGTGCATTATATTTGCTATGGTCCGAATGTGGGTGTGCCCTCAAAATTCACATGCTGAAACCTAACCCCGAATGTAATAGTATTAAAAAGTGGGGCCTTTCGGAGGCGATTAGGTCATGAGGGCTCCACCCTCATGAGTGGTATTAGTGCTCCTATAAAAGAGCTTTAGGGAGCCTATTTGCTCTTCCTGCTTTGCCCTCTTTCGCCATGTGAGGACGCAGCGAGAGGCACCATCTATGAAGCAGAGAGTGAGCCTTCACCAGGCACCCAATCCGCTGGCTCCTTGATCTTGGACTTTCCAGCCTCCAGGATTGTGAGCAATAAATGTATGCTCTTTATAAATTACCTAGTCTAGGCTATGCTGTTATAGCAGCCAAAATGGACTAAGAAAATATTCTCGTATAGTTATGACTTTTTATCCCAATTCTTAGGATGGTTTCACCCCAAAGCAGGTTTCAGCACATCCTCATTTATTCATCTTGTCTAAATTCCTGCACTCAACTTTCTCTCTGAGCTCTCAGCCTCTGGGCTCTCCCTCCTTCCATCCTTACTGCACAGTTGCTGCCAGACTGTTCTGCGTTACATCCCTCCACACCACACATTTATCTGTTACTTGTCTGCTCAGAAGCTTCCAATGGTTGCCTGCTGCTCCATGATAAAAGTGTGAAGTCTTTGCCTTGCTTCTTGGTTAGGAACAAGTTCAGACACAAGTTAAGTCAGACTCAGAATAATAGTGGCTTAAACAACAAAGAAGTTTCTCTCCTGTGAAACAATCCAGAGGTAGGATGTTCAGGGCTGATATAGTCATCAGGAAGCTTGGTTCCTTTCTTCTCTTCTATCATCCTTAACCTTTTGCCTCATGATCTAAGATGGCTGCTAAAGTTCCAGCCATTGTGTCCACATTCCAGAATTTACACATAGAACTTTGCTTTAAGTCTTACTGGTGAGAACTTTGTCATATGGCCATACCCAGCTACCAGTGAGGCTAAGAAATATAGTCCATTCTGGGCAAACAAATGAGATGTTTTCTTAAAAAGGAAGAAGGGGAGACATCTAGTAGGCTCTACCATATTCTGGCATTGAAGACCTTTTTCAATCAAGTATCAACCCAGCTTTTTGGGTTTCCTTTACCAACTTCTGGTCTGAACACTCCGTCCCCATTGAGCTCCCTTTGTTCACAGTCCCTGAATCACACCTAGTATTTTGTCACCTTCTCTTCATTTACTCACTCCTCTTGGAATTGCTTTTGTGCTTCACATCCAAGCCCACCTTTGTTTCCAAGGTGCTGCTTGAATCCAAAATGACTTCCTCGGAAGCTGAAGTCTTCTAGTGATGACTATAAGGTTCGTTCAGATATTCACACTCTTCTGCCTTGGATTGCAGAAGACAATCCAATCCAAGACATTTTGATGAGTTGAACAGCTTAAATCTTCCATGCTAATTTTTAATATATTTATGTCTTGTCCCCCATCCCTACCCCTCCATCTAGATCCCTTGAGGACAGGAGCCCCTTACTCAGTGCACATTTGTTGGTCTCCTACCTTACATTTGGCCTTGAGCTCTGTGCTGGGGATTTTGTAGTGAATAAGTTGCAGGCCCTCTCCTCAAAATCCTAATGCTTCCCGTGGTGTCTGATTTTAAAACTTGCACCCATTAAGTACTTTGTCAATTTCTGTTGCTTTACTGAGGAATAAAAGCTGACATTTATTTAAATGATTATCATATTATTCATAATAATATTTATCAAGTCATTACCATATGCTAGGCACTATGCTAGTCTCTCATATGTATTATTTCATTTCTTTCTTTCAGCATCTAGGAGGTAGGCACCATCAATTTTTACAGATACGGATGAGGCACGGAGAAGTTAAGTTACTTGGCCAAAGTCACACAGTTAGGAAGTGATAGAAGCAGGATTTAATCCAGAAAACTTGGTTCCTAAGCCGAGGCTTTGCTAACTAAGAAAGTGCCTAAAAGCGAGGGTGGTCTTGTGATTCAAAGATTCACTGATATTATTTAAAATAGCCATCTACACATGAACTAAGCCAGCCACCCGCCCCAACAGGAAGCTTTCCTGGGCTGCGATGCTCTAGGCCCTGGGAATGCCCCTGGGCGGGGTGCTGCCAGTCCACTACACCCCATCTGAGTCTCAGCTGCCAACCCTTTGTCCCCTCCCTTCCCACTCGGTTGTCAAATCCACCTATGGACACGACAAAAACAATTCATCTACTCTGTGTTTCATGGGGGCTGCGCAGCTTTGATCTCAGCCTTTCTGCAGTGACGGGATGCAGTAACTCTGAGCAGAGGCTGCAGTCTGGAGGCCCCCAGCTGGCTCAGGCACACCGACCTGTTTTGTTCAGTCTAACCCAGTGTTTTGTAATTTTTTTAATTCATTGTCAGCATTCACAAAATAGATGGCACACGAAATCCGGAGTTTTGGATTCTCCTGAAAATCTGAAAGGTTTTGGAAACACTGGGTCTGTATGCCCATGGACTCAAGCTGCCAAGTTCCGGTGAAGCATGTGCTAAGTTGACACAGTCCCCTCCTCCCTGCCACTTGGACACCTGTGGCCACATTCATTTTCCTTTCTAGACTGCCACAAATGCTACTAATCATGATATGAAGCACACGTGTATATAACACTATGTGTCAGACACTATTCTAAGTGGTTGACTTTTTGTCACCACGGTCACCTTTGGGAGAAGTACTGTCCCACTGGTGCTACTTTACAGATAAGGGAATTGAGACACACACCGGCAGCGGGAGGGCTGGGACTCACACCCTGACATTTTGACCTCACTACACCGTTACCTCTCAGTGTAGACATCAGAATGTATATCCCTGCTCTAAAAGCAGGGAGGAGACCTGTTCCTGACCCCTGTGCTGCCTAAAGCTGACACATCAAAAATGCAAAATCCCCGGAGCTGATTTCCTACACAAAGAACAAGCAAGCAGGAAAAGGCTGTTTTTCCTTATTGCTCTGAACAAAGTTGAACTTGCTGTAGAGATCAGGGCAGTAAAAGGAACCTGAGTGGGAACCTGAGTGAGCACCTGGCACTGTCTCTGGGCCATTGCAGAGTCAGCTGTGGTGGAGAGAGCTTTCCCTTATCTCCTGTGGAACGGAGAGAATTAATTAATTCTATTAAGCTTCCATCCAACTCTCACTTGAAACATTAGCTCGTAAACAAGTGTAATCCATCTCAATCCCCAATTCTCTCCCGGGGAGGCAGGTGGGCTGGGGAGACAGGTATGAAATGTGACTCCAGGCTGAGCAAGCATCCTGGCCTTCATGCCGGTGTCCACGGGGGTTGCCCAGCCTGCCTGAGCCCCCCTGGGCTGCGGAGTCCACAGTGTGATAAATGGAGCCTGTCGTAGGCAGAGAGATTAATTTGGTCGGGTTGCCTGCCTGACAGTCACGGGAAACTGAGCCCTCTTTGTATGCTCGGGTTTAAGTCAGAGTTGTCTTTGGAAGCCTCCATAACTCAGAGGCAGAGGGAGAACGGCTGGTTCGGTGGGATGATGGCTGTCCCATGGCCAACCTGGAAGCTGAAGATATTCGCTGAGTACTTCTGTGTGCCACGTTCCGTGGCTGCAACAGTGGACGAGCCTCTAGTGTAGTTAAGGGGATCACAGGAGTCCAGACCAGGGTGCTCTTGAGAGTGAGGAACACAGGCTTCACCTGGGATTACCTGGGGCCAACCGGGACACGCGGTCACAGTGAGCAGAGCCCTTGAGACCACCCACAGCTCTCGAGATCCCGATTCTGAATCTGGCCAAGTGACTCTGGGCAAGTAAATCTCAGAGCTTGTTTCTTGCAGAACAAAATGGGAACGACACCAGTATGGAGCTCTTGTCTCTCACGAACGTCGTGGGGATTACATGGGATAATGCTGCGGCTGGAATTTGCCGAGAAGCCTGTCCCCACGAGGGAAGCACTTGAGGCCAAGTCCTTGGGCTCTATGGGCTGAGCTATCGTGTTCCTTACGCTAAGATGCTAGGTGGGCTCTGCAAGGTGAGAGCCAGTACTTAAGGGCTGGACTATCAAGGGAATTGTAGAGGCTGAGGGTGGGGAAGAGAACAAGGAGAAATGAAGAGACGACTGGAAGAGGAAAGAAATGTTTGGGGGCAGTGGGAGGAGACAGTGAACGGAAATTTTTTAAAGTTACTGCTACGTGGTTTACCATGTGATCCCAAGTCTACGTGCCCATCTCTGCATAACGTCTTCGGTAAAATAGCTATTGCTCCTGAATGCCCTGATGGAGGCAGATCTTTTGGGAGGATGCAACAGGCTCCAGGTGGGTGGACAGTGAGAGCTGAGACACCCCCTCTCCCATGAAGGCTCACTGTGGGCGGATTTGTGAATGCCAAGTTCTTAGCCTTGTACTGGTCCACAGAGACGTCTCTGTAAACCCTAGCTTCTCTTATTACCATTACCTTTATTAGGCAGGCCAGGTTCCGTCTATCAACACCAACCTAGAAATAAAAAGCTAGAAACCACTGGGGCAGACAGGAGGGGGAAATGGCCCCACGAGAACAAAGGGGGGCATTATTATAACACATCATCCCTGGAGAAGCCTAGCGTTCCACAGAAAGGAATGCCTTCGGGAAATCCCAGGCGTCTCTGAGTGCGCCAGGCTACCTCAGTAAGATGTGGGTGGCACTCCGCCCTCATCAGTTGTTCGAAGAATGTTCATTAATCCTGTTATCTGAGCTGAATAGTTTCTGGTTCAATTTCTCTGATAAAACCTCCCTGAATGGAGAGCTCTCAGAATGCCAAGGGAAGCCTTGTGGGATCCCTGAGGGGCAGTGAGACCTGGAAGAGGGGGTCGGTGGGGCGCCTTTTCTGCCCTGGGGATCTCAGGTCAGTGCTGACTCTTTACTCAGCGCTCTGACTGGAGACCCTCTACCATCCAGTTTTGTCTCCCGTTAAACATGGCCACACTTCAGGAAGGAATGGGAAGAAATAAATTCATAAAAACTAAACAAAAATCCTTCTCTGATATTAGGTGGCTCCGGCATGTTGTTTTTTCCTCATAGTCTCTCTTTAAACACCTGCAGGTACTTTTTAAAATCTCAGCCATGTGCCAGGGACTGTGCGCTGGGCACTGGATAGAACAGACTTCAGAGAGTGAATTATTAAGTTGAAAGGCAAGAACAGTTCCGTGTTTCAAGAGAGAGCATGGTTTTGCAAAAGGGATTCTTAAAGCAATTGGCGGCTCACAGAGACTCACGACTCCCTATGAAGAGCTGATGATCTCAAAGGCAACTGGGCAAAGACCCCAAAATGATTCCTTCAGGACCAAGTTGTAACTGGCTTGCATGATTTGTCTCAGAATTCCAAGTTAATCAGAAATACGTTGAGAATTGTTTCAAACGTTGGAAAAAGAAAGAGACAAACTCTAGTTCAAAATCTGTAAGGGTGTACATGGAGGAAATACAAAACTCAAAATACAGAGTGACCTACAATTTTGGCATCAGATTTAATAAGCACGTAGTTGCTGAGTGCTTACGTGTGATAGGGACTGTCTTTCTTGCTTTACAAGTATTATGTGCGTAATTTACTCTAAAATGCTCGAGCAGCTGTCATTCTAACCAGGCTTTCCTTCTCCAGGGGTGGTCAACTGGCATTATTTCAGATGAGCCTCACTCCAGAAGAGCTATTTTAAGTGCTTCAGCTACCTTAACCTTAGAGAAACACCAAATGTTTTGCTAATTAGCAAACTAAATGTCAAAAATGGGATTTCATTGGGGAAATTAGTAGCACATTGATAGGCGTACTGGGTGTTAACAGGGACCCTCAATTATTCTCAGTGAGTAATGGTCAAGATTCGTTGATTGGCTAAGAAGTTTTATTACTGACACCTCCACCCGGTATGAAAAGTACATAAGAAGTCTTGACCTCTATATGGTCCTCTATCTAGCTATTCAGAGGATTTCTTGGTTGCCTGAGGCTGTCTATAATGGCCACACACCCCTGCCTCTGAAATGTTGTTTCAATTACCTTGAGAACCCTGTCATGCAAGGTGGAGGTTGGTCTGAACAGCTAAAAAGACAGCAAGCAAGGACTTCACTGAGTGTGCAATGCAGGTTGTAGGAACTACCTTACTCCTGCTCACTACGAAAACGTTAGGGAATGTTGGTAGTGTGGAAAATTTGGACTGAGACTTGCTTTTAAGTGGTAGAAAGACAGCTAAACTTCACCCATCAAACTTTACAGTGGCTTCCATGACTTACGAGTAGCTCACAGGCATAACCTACATGAACTCTACAATAACTCAGGGATGTGTAGGAGCCATTATCACCTCCGCTTCCTGTGGAGGAAATGGGTCTGGAGGGCTTGAGTCACTCATCCAAAGTCACAGAGTCAGGATATAAACCTAGGTCATTTGATTCTGAAGTCCATGCTTTTTCTACCATATAGAAATCAGTTTTATGATTTTTTAAATCTTGACTTAAAAAATATCATATGCTCACAGGGAAATTGGAAAATATATGAATGTATAAAATAGCCTAATCCCACAACTCAGAGAAAATCCTATTAAGCCGTGGTGCATTACTTCCAGACTTATTTCCGTGCACATTTAGTTGGAATTGCACGGTACCTATGGTGTTGTGTCTTGCTTAACGTGTTATAAATATCCCTTCATATTATTAAAAAAACTTCATTAACATCATTTTTAAGGTGTACATAATAGTCCATCCTATGACTATGTCATACCACCCGTGGACATTTAACTTCATTTGGACTTTTCGCCACCACCGATAACAACTCGATGGTGGTCTCTGAAGGTAACCTCTTGCTTACATGTCTTAGTATTCTATCAGGGCAGGTTTCTGGGAAGGATATTACTGGGTCAAAGGGCAAGAACGGTTTAATGGACATTATGAGGCATTAAAATAGACCACAGTGCACTCTGCCTTTGTAAGTAACAAGATGAGCACTACTTTGCAAGGCTGAGATTAAATATCAAGATAGATTAGGCTGGGCTTGGTGGCTCACGCCTGTAATTCTAGCACTCTGGAAGGCCGAGGCAGGAGGATCGCTTGAGCTCGGAAGTTCAAGACCAGCCTGAGCAAGAGCAAGACCCTGTTTCTACTAAAAATAGAAAAAATTAGCCGGGCATGGTGGCGCTTGCCTGTAGTCCCAGCTATCCGGGAGGCTGAGGCAGGAGAATTGCTTGAGCTCAGGAGTTTGAGGTTGCTGTGAGCTAGGCTGACACCACGGCACTCTAGCTGGGGCAACAGAGTGAGACTCTGTCCAAACAAACAAACAAACAAACAACAACAAAAAAGGTAAATTAAAGCCGTGAGCATTTTGACG